>APFE031478928.1:20397-53810 GCA_000404065.3 Pinus taeda
TACCGGTCAGATTATGTGTCTTATGGTGTCTGAACCTGACTAATAGTTCCATTCACTTGCATCAAAGATTGGGGCATATGAGTGAAAGAGGGTTAAAAATTTTGGCTGATCGAAAGTTACTTCCAAATCTAAAGTCTGGAAAGTTAGATTTCTGTAAGCATTGTCTGTTTGGAAAACAAAGTAAACAAAAGTTTAATATAGGCAAACATACTAGTAAAGGAATACTTGATTATATCCATTCAGATGTCTGGGGTCCAGCACCTACAACCTCATATGGTGGTTCGTCATATTTTGTATCATTTATTGATGACTTTTCTAGGAAAGTGTGGGTCTACATGTTGAAAAGGAAGTCTGATGTTTTTTCAGTTTTCAAGCAGTTTATAGCATTGGTAGAAAACAGCACTGGTAGAACAATAAAGTGTTTAAGAACTGACAATGGTGGTGAGTTTACTTCCAAGGAGTTTGACAGCTATTGCAAGGATGTAGGGATTGAGAGACATAAGACCACGGTTTATACTCCTCAGCAAAATGGAGTTGCTGAACGCATGAACAGGACTCTTCTAGAGAGAGTAAGGAGTATGCTGAGTAATGCTGGGTTACAAAAGGAGTTGTGGACGGAAGCAGTGGCAACAGCTTGTTATGTGATAAACCGATCTCCATTGACGACGATAGGCTGCAAGATTTCGCAAGAGGTATGGAAAGGACACCCTTGTGACTATTCTAAACTCAGAGTGTTTGGTTGTGATGTAGATGCTCTAGTGCCTAAACATCAGTCAACTAAATTAGATCCAAAGTCTAAAAGGTATATATTTGTTGGGTATGGTGTTGGAACAAAGGGATATAGATTGTGGGATCCTACTACCCGCAAAATCATCATCAATAGAGATGTAAAGTTTAATGAATCATCTCTTGTATAGTTCGATGTAGATAGTAGATTGAAACATGATGATGTATCTGAATTTCAGCACATTCAGTTTGATAGCATTTCTAATGATAGTCATGATGACCATAGTTCAGATACTAGTCATGAACAGGTTTTAGAATCAGAACATGAACAGGGTTCAGGTATAGATCGTGAACAGGTCTCAGATACTGATCATCAAGAAGTTCCTACAGATGGTAGTCAGCCAATCGAGGAAGCACCAGAAACATCCTTAAGGAGGTCGACAAGAATCAAACAGCCACCGAGAAGGTATGATGATTATGTTACTTCAGTTTCATTTACTGCTAATGACTATGAACCTTTGTGTTATCAGGAAGCTGTAGAAGGTTCAAATAGTGACAAATGGAAAGCAGCCATGAAGGAAGAAATGATGGCCTTGAGGAAAAACGACACATGGGATCTGGTGGAGCTTCCGAAAGGCAGGAAAACTGTGGGATGCAAGTGGGTGTTCAAGCTGAAACGGGGTGTGAATGATACGGAAGACAGGTACAAAGCGCGACTGGTTGCAAAAGGGTTTTCTCAGAAAGCTGGTATTGACTTTCATGAGATTTTTTCGCCAATGGTTAAAATTGTTTCAATTAGAATTGTGTTAGCATTAGTGGCTTTGTTTGATTTGGAGTTGCAGCAGTTAGATGTTAAGACTGCATTTCTACATGGTGATTTAGATGAGGAAATATATATGGAACAACCGGAAGGGTTTGTTCAGCATCGCAATGAGAAATTTGTCTGCAGGCTCAAGAAGTCATTATATGGCCTGAAGCAGTCACCTCGACAGTGGTATAAGAAGTTTGATTCTTTCATGTTGAGTCAGAAATATGTTAGAAGTGAATATGATCATTGTGTTTATTTCAAACAGTTGAATAATGGCATGTTCATTATCTTAGTGTTATATGTTGATGATATGCTTTTAGCAAGCAAAAGCATTGAAGAAATCAACAGGTTGAAGACTCAGATGGCAAGGACGTTTGATATGAAAGATCTAGGAGCAGCAAGACAGATTTTGGGCATGGAGATTTTCAGAGACAGGAGCAATGGTAAGCTATGGCTATCACAACAGAAGTATATTGAGAAAATATTTTTGAGATTTGGTATGAATAATGTGAAGCCTGTGTCAGTCCCTTTAGCTTCCCATTTTAAGCTTTCTTCGAGTTTATGTCCTAATAAAGATGAAGAAAAGGTTTATATGTCTCGAATTCCATATGCCAATGTAGTAGGGTGTTTAATGTATGCGATGGTTTGTACTTGACCAGATATTCACATGCAGTTGGGGTTGTCAGCAGGTATATGGAAAATCTGGGTAAAGAACACTGGTCAGCAGTGAAATGGGTGCTTCAGTATTTGAGAGGCACAAGTAGTTATTGTATCACTTACAATAAGAGTAGTGATTTTGTTTGCGGATATGTTGATTTTGATTTTGCAGGTGATTTGGATAAGAGAAGGTCAACTTCAGGGTACGTGTTTACTCTTGCAGGTGGAGCTATCAGCTGGATGTCAAAGCTATAGAACATTGTTGCTTTATCCACTACTGAAGCAGAATACATTGCTGCTTCGCATGCTTGCAAAGAAGCGGTTTGGCTGAAAGGTTTGTTTGGTGAATTTGGTAGGTTGCAGGACAACATCAAGTTATTTTGTGACAGTCAAAGTGCAATAAATTTGGCTAAGAATCCATCCTATCATAGTAAATCAAAGCATATACCGATCAAGTACCATTTTGTAAGACAGGTTATCACTGAAAGGGGAGTCTCTCTTGAAAAGGTGCATAAAAAGGAGAATTGTGCAGACATGTTCACGAAACCAGTTTTGTTAGAGAAGCTACGCTGGTGTTTGGCTTCTCTTGGCTTGTAGAAAAGATAAAATAATAAAGAAACAGGGCATCAGGCTAATTGTTGTCAAGGTGGAGATTGTTGAGATTTTCTGTTTTATGTAAAATAGGTAAAACTCTCAGTAGGTGACAACAATAGGAATTTGTTGCTAGATCAGCTCCCGGTTGTTGGGAGGGAGTTAATGCATCCTAAATTTGATGTGAGAGGATTTATGAGGTAGTTAGATTCTCCTTGCTAGAAAACAGGTATCCATACGGATTGTTTTTTGGTGTGAGAGTTTGTGAGGATTTCATTAATTATTTAATCTCCTATTTGATTAATAAAGATTGCCGATGCCTATGTTTGGTGGACGTAGCCCAGATTGGTTGGGTGAACCACGTTAAACCTCTGTGTTTCCTGTGCATGTTCTTAATAGCTCTGTATATGCTTTTATGTTTGCTGTGCATCTGATCTGCAACAGTATTCGTAGGAGAGTCGTCGCTCCCGTTCTTTCGCTTCAGCTGGTCACAATCCTCATGATCCTCGTGAACAGACACCTGCACATGCAAAGAACAAGACAAATACAAGCATAAAATCCAAGAAATGCAACTATGTATCAGTCAGAAAGGATACAACTCAAACATCATGATAAAGACAATAAGAGTGGAACCAGAATGATAGTCGTCTATTATTATTGATAAACAAAAGAGAATACAACCAAGTTTTGATGTCAAATCCTCCTTTGGCTGGGTGATCAGCAACACATGCCTTGGAAATCTTGTAGGGGATGGGGAACAAGCCTCTCTCTCCTTGGTTACTTGGACATGGATCTCCTCCTTAAAGATGTAGCCTTATGGGAATGAACAAGGCCACTTGTAGCATGAGCTTAGCAATTCTCAGACTTTGGGACTTAGAATTTGGAGCTTGAAAAGTAGAATTACTAACTAGCTTGTCAAAGGCAAAAGGACAAGCTTATATAGAGAGAGGAGAAGGAGATAAGATCATTCACAAGATTTATGGGATCGTCCTTATCATTAGCAAGCTTCCATGAGAGGTGGAGAACTACTTCTCTTCCATGGAGATTCGAAGCCCAACTAAACTAACTCAAACTGGAATCAGTTCATGAATAGGTTAGGAAGAACCTTCGCAAGTTGGTTTGTTAAAAACTTTACCTAACTGGGTTGGTTCTAGTGCGACTCTGATACAGAGCGCCAGCTGGCACGGCCTCTTTGGAGGATTTCCCCCATTGGCGCAAGTGATACACTGTGGAACAACGCCAATGGAAAAAGGGCTATATTTATGGGTATTTTGCAGAAGGTGCCTTCAGGGCATATGAAGTACATACTCAAGGGTAAACAATGCGGGTTTTTTCAGGTTATGTCACTTCTCACAGGTCCCGGAATAGGTCCTCCAACATGCGAGAGAAGGGGTAACAGGGACGGTGACAAAATGCTGTGTAACATCTGCCACAACAATATCCATCAAAACATTCTTTGTTGGGATTTGATCCAGACTCACAACCAAGTCTTTGATGAGCCCAATACATCTTACTCTGCTGGAATCAAACGAATAGAGATCATGGTATTTCCTAGTGATGTCCAGACCCAACTTCTCCATGATAGCTTTCGGCATAAGATTGTGGGAAGCTCCGGAAACGAACATAGCATTATGCAACACAAAATCATGCAATATTAAACTGATATAAAAGGGTGCCACATCACTATCTGGAGACTCACCATTCATTGCTACCCCAAAAATCAACTTGGGTTAATCATCTTCGACATTCACCATATCAGAAATTGGATCAAAATTCAAAATTTTCGAAACTTGCCCTCTATAATTGATGTTCCTCATTATTTCCGTCAAGGGAATGGAAACTTTCAATTTAGAAATTTCATTTTCTAAACTAAAAGCTAAAATATTTTCTATCTCTTTGACTGGGACCTCTTTCTTTTCCTTTTCCTTGGATCTAATTGGGTGATTTGATTTTTCTGCTAATGGTGATTTGCTGATATTAGGATCAATTGCCTCTTTCCCTTTGTTTTGTACAACAGGTGAATCACTCTTTGATGTTGAAGCTTCCTTCTTTTTCTGAATTGGGTAAACAGGCACATCTCTATTTCTAAGTGAATATTGTCACTGATGGGAAGACAAAGCATTCATATAACCTCTTTGGTACTCATTTGATTCTTCTTCCAAAGCTGTGTCGTTCACTAGAATGAAATCTGCATCTTTGTGTACAACTGAACTTTCTGCATACTCCTCCTCTTCAGTAATATAAATAGGTAAATCATCTGAAGTAAAGAAGTGATTTTCTTCCCCTATCACATTCTCTTCCTCATCGGATTCTGGTCCATGCAGAAAATTTTGCTGCAGAGGTGGTTGTACTAGCTGCTAGGCTGCCTGATCTTGGGCTTGCTATTCTCTTTGTTTGATTCTATATTGTGGCTGCTGTTGGCCATGGAAGTTAGGATTTCTAACTTGTGGTTCAAGTTTATCAAGCTTCACTCCTTCAAACATTTGCTCCACCTTCCGAAGTAATTGATCTATCGAAGACGACTCTTATTTTATTGTGACCTTATTTTCTGCTCTTGCTCTAGCCCTATTGGCCAGTAGATTTGCCTCAACGTTGACCACGATCTTTTGCATATCTTCCATTGTGGTAGGCTCTCTCTCTATGAGTTGATAAGCCCTGTCAGCATCAAAACCATCTGGAAACTTCATCATGGCTAGGCCCACGGGTGACCTTAGATGATCAAGAATTGCTTTGTAAAATGAATTGAATCTAATGCAGTAATCCTGAACGGACTCACCGACATTTTGCTTGATATGCTCATATTATTGAATTAGCTGAAGAGGATTTTTCTTGATCTCCCAGCAATCCAAAAACTTTCTTTGAAGCTCATCTAGTGTGGGAATACTTCTAGTTTTCAAAGCTCTGAACCATTTTCTTACCTCACCGCCGAAAGTTTGCACAAAGAGTCTCATTGTTACATTTTCTTCATCAATTTCATACCACTCAAAGAAATATGAAATTCTGTCCACATGCTATTGAGCTAGACCACTTTGAGGAGTGCCATCGAAGAATGGAATATTACTCTGATAATCTGCGGGCATGTCATCCAAAACTTGAGGCAGCGCAAGAGGAGCAAAACGAGCAGCCATCGTTCTTGATGGATTTGCAATCAGCCTTGGAGATGTTGGGGGAGTAAGTGCAGCTGATGTGTGAGGTGTATGAGGAGGGGTGTGCGGAGAAGAAGCAATTTTGGATGTAGAAGGAGTAGATGAAGGCGAATTTACTGCAGACTTTTGATATGTGACAATAGGTTACACAGGGATAGTGGGAATGAAGGGTGGTATGGTGGGACTCTTTGAGTTGAATGGCGCGACGAAAGATCCAAGGGTGGCTGATGCAACTTCTAGGAAATCAATGATATTTGAAGCCTCAATTCCAGTCTGGAGCTGTCTTAAAATAAAATTCTCAATGGACATGTTGGATTTTTCAATTTCAAGAGCTGCAGCAAAGTCCGGATTCGGGACTGTGGAACCAACAACACTTCCGGATTTGGTTTCAAAAAATGATAAATCAAAACGTGCATCAAAATCAAGCTCTTCAAGATACTTCAAAATTGTAGGGCATGAACAGGATTTGGACACGAGAGTTTTAGAACTATCTTGACGAAGAATTCTTGGAATCAAATTGGGATTTTCGTAGACAGGAGGAGGATCTGGATCGGGATTAGCTTTGGTATATCTCCTTGAAGTCAGTGTGTTATTTTCAAATGATCAAATGGACATAAACAACTTTCTCAACCTATCAAATCCCAAGCTTATCATCCACAGCTTAGAATCATCAAATACAATGGGGTGGTTGCAGGTTAGATTTTCCATTAATGAGACTAGACCGGAGATTGACTGAAGTAGTGTTTATCTACTTGCGCTAATGCAAAGCAAAAGCGTTTTGAAGGCTACCTGGCTAATCTTTTGACTCTGTCTGTAGTTTCAAAATGAAGAATACTAACAAACAATGAAATCAGTTTCTCCAGTGGAGTCGCCACTATGTTAGAGCCTAGATTTACCTCAGGCTGAAAAGGTAAGGTTCTACGTCCACATCAAACCACGCTCAGCCTCGTAGCGAGCCCTACGGGGACAAGAGAGGGCTCCCTCTGGGTCAATCTCAGCAAAGTAATCATATGGGGCTTGAGCTGGACAATTTAACAACTAATCTTGGGTTAGGTATGAAGTACAAGGATGTGATTTGAGTTTTTGAGGGATTTTTGTTGGAAAAAGGGATAGGCAAATTTGGGTCCAGGGATGACGCACAGTTTTTGCGGAGTTTTGATTGGGGTAAGGAAGGAAATTATTTTGATTCTTTGGAATGAATGAATGGATGGATCAGACTGGTGAGGAGCTAAGGAGGGCAAGAGGGTCTCAAGAGTCCTCCTCAAACATATGAAAACATTGAAAATTAAACAAAACTAAAAGGCAGAGCACAACAGTCCAGTGAATTCTACCTTAATCTCTCATTTGTTTAATTTCACAAGAAAAGAGAAGGGAAAATGATACAGATAAACATCAATGAACTTACAATTACATAGAGAAAAACACCATCAAAACACAGAGCCACATGGATCCCAACAAGTGCTGCAAAACCCTGGTCTTTCCTTTGCCAAAAATGCAAAGATAGAATGTACAATGATGTGCCAAGCAATCCCAAGTGTCCAACCCTGAAAATGACTCAGAAAATACATGATATAGACTTGCCCAACCCATTCCCTTGCCTCTAGGGGTCGAGCTCATCATTCTAGGAGTTGTTTCAACCAATTCTAAACAAAGCACTAAAATCTAGGCAATCCAACAACTTGCCTCTATAAGGTAGGAAACTGATTCATTCATTAAATTTTCACTTTTTAGTGAATTAATCCTCTAGAACAAGTAAATATGTGCCAAATTTACATCATAGTCATCAAGTTACATCAAGATAGATCAATAATTACATCAAAAAGCAAAACTAGTCAAAATTGGGCGAATTTCTGAGCTGTACAGTGAAAAATAGGCAAAAATCCTCTGTGTCGCGATCAAAATCTCTATGATTAGCACAACTTTGGGGCTGATTTTGAGGCACTTCCCAAAGTCCAAATTGAGTCCAATATAGCTCGTTGGAAATCCCTGCCTGTCTACTTTCCAACCCAAGTGGAATTTCTGGATTTGAATGTCATTTCCCCTTCAAAACTTCAATCTCCCAAGACTAGTTCCTGTGTGTGCAAAAGGTGGCAGAGAGGCCATTTTTTGCATGTTTTTGACCCTTTAGGCAACCCAGAACTTGATGAAATCATTAGGTAATCCATGAGCATGCATAACGTTTCATAAAAAATCCAGAAATGCAAAGTTTTCCTCCAGAAGATCTCCAAATTATAAGCGCGCGCCAAGTGGTGCTACGTGTTGGGCGGAAAAACCCGTTTTAGACCAAAATTTTCAAAATTGACAAAATTTTCTCCAAATTTCTTGAAATTTGGGCTGGAGGCCTATCATTGAGTATCATGCTTAGCCAAAGAAGCTTTGGCCAAGATTTGAAGCCGATCATGCTCTTTCTGCCCTTTTTGTCTTTTTGATGCCTTTCTCAATTTCACCTTTAGATTCCTGATCCTCACTTTGGAACTCATGTTTCGTGCCCTGTAATGGAAAACCATGTGTCTCAAAAAAGCTTTATCCCTATTGGCCTTGTCCAGCAGCCTCTCCAAGTGGATATTGATTCTCTCGAGCCAAGACTCCTGATCATCATTAATCTCTTGCTCCAATGAAGTGAGCTCAATTCTCCTCCTTTGGGCAGCTTGGCAATTCTCATGGATGTTTTGCAATTCCATGATTGCCTGCTAATCTTCAAGCTATTTATTCCTCTGCTCTAAGTATTTCATAGTCCACTTAGTCCTCTCCAGGTCAAGGGACAAGGCTTCGATCTCTGTCTACTGCTCCTGGATGATTTCTCTAAGATGTGCATTTTGCGAGCCCATGTCTGTAACATCATCCTGAATAAGAATAAAGTCCCGCTCACCTGAATGCCCCTCGTCCTACATTGGCCTCTTGCCTCTATCTTGTACCTGTACCTGTGCTGCTGATGACGACAACGAGACCCCTTCCACCCCAGGTGGAGATAGTACTCGTCGAGCTACTACAAACAATCCCCTCGTCCCTCTCTGATAGGTGACATATGTCGGCACACTATTAGTCTCTGCCTCCTGACCTCCATGATACTGTGAAGGTTCATCCACATCATGAACAACCTCCTGGTGAGCTGCTGAAGCTTTGAAGAACTCACGGGAAATGAAGTCTTCCCATGTGATACCCTGCAAACCAAGCTGATGTACAACAATGATTTTGATGAGCGCATAGTGATAAATGCTATTGTACTGTTGTTTAGGAGTCTTCTTTTGTGCAAGAGTAGTCATCCTCTCGATGTTTCGGGACATGAAATATGGAATGTTCATCAACCTGACTCTCGTGAAATCCATCAATAACTTGATATGGTATGCATAGAGGCATGAGAAACGGCCTTCACAACTGAAGTATCTGATAATGAGTCTCATCAATGGCGCATAAGATTCCTTCAGAAATCGAAACGGGAATACCCTACTGAGGTGCCTCAAATAGCTAGGCTTGATGTAAGGTTCATAATATGCTCTATCTAGTTGCTGTCTCTTGCTCCACTCTTCACCTATGTTCGATATCCCGATGGCCTGAGAAATGGTTTATGGTATCAACGTGAAGTTTACTCCAGCAAGAGTGACATGAACATCATGCAGATGCAAAACAAACAACCAAACTAACTCTGGATGATGCTGGATCTGAGCAATCATCTCACAATACTGAAAGCATGACTATTGCTGAAAGGATATCATTGCAAGTGGGCAGGCGTGCAATTGAGTCAAGGAGGTGGGCTCTTCTCTGACATGTCTGCCACCCTTGCGAGGCCTTCTCGGCACATTAAGCTTAGTGGTTGAGTCACTGTCTTGCTCATATGCTTGCTCATATGATGAATCTGTCTTTGTCATGGTGTTGCAATGTGTATGTTTGATTGGTTTGACAAAGAGAAATAGGTGATATGTTTTCAATGCCGAATGTGCCAAAGGGAAATGGGACTGTGAGGAATATGGGACAGTGGGAAAAGCGGATGATGGAGTTTTCCAAGTGAAGAAATGTGCAAACAATCACTTTTAGGGGATGTAGGGATTTGGGGAATGATATGGAAATGATATAGTGATGAATGATATAGGAGAGGGAGAATGATGATAGGGACTGATATGATTGTAGAATAGGGAAAATGGGAAGCTGGGATATGAATGGCTTGGGCGGTTACGGCATGGGAAAATATCACAGGTGGGAAAGGAGAGTTGGCACCACCATCATAATTTCAAAACACCAAATTTAAAACCCTAAAGGTGCAGCTTTTGATATACACATAGGGTTTATATTTTCAAACTTTCAAACCTTTGAATTATCACTCCAAACAACACCCAACACAAGTTAAATTTCAATAGAAGCACGCTTGAACTTACTTGGAGTAGAAAAAATGGCGTTTTTGTGAGTTTTGATGACAGAAGCGGCATAAAACTGGCCTGTAGGCTCTATGCGCCGCACACAAACATAGTGCACCGCACCTCCTGGATGCGCCGTGATTGTGGACTTTTACACTGAGAATTTGCGGCCAATGCACCGCATGGCCTGTGTGCGCCGCGACCTCATCTAGCGCGCTGCGTGCACCTTCATCGCATAGTCTTGGCCCTTCAAACACAAAATTTTCTCCTCTAACCCTCAAGTTGATATCTTTTGACCTCTTGGCATAGAAATGGATGTTTCAAGCAATGAACATGTCTAATGGAATGATGGGTTTGATTTTTATTGAAGCCACGATGATTTTTTTGTCTTGGAGGTTCTGTGGGCCGCGTGCAAGCCCAGTGCGCCGTGCCTCGTGGATGCGCCATGCCAGAGGAAAAATGCATTGTGGAAAATTGCCCAATGCGTCGCGCAACCTATGTGTGCCGTGCTCTAACCCAATGCGCCACACGCACTCTAAACACTCTTCGGCTTTGAAAATTGCCCTCTCATCACTGAACTTCGACTTGATCTGATCTCTTGGATGCAAATGAAATTGATCACATGGAAATATCTTCATAAAGACATGGCTTTGATTTTTGTTTCTCCAAAACCCATCTTTGTAATGTTTGGCATTGACACTTTTTCACATTTTAATCACTCTGCTTTTCAAATTTCCTTTTTGATTTTTAGCTAAATGATGACTTCTTATTTGATTTTTGCAGGGATGGTGGCGTTGAACTTCGGAAAAGGGTGACCAAAGTCTGCTTTTGAAGAACTACATGACGGAAAACTTTAAAAATACATATTTATTACAAACAATAAATTTGACGATTTCCTTGATCATTATTGATGATAAAAATTTGAAATGAAACTTATTTTGATCCTCCCTCTGGCCTGCTGGCTATATTGGACACGTTGAGGAGTAAATCAACTAAAGCCTAGACCTAAAAGACCTAAAACCTTAAATAACTCTTTACTGACCAAGAGATTAGAACAGGACTGTAAGTGGCCTTAAAACTTGATTTTAATGAACAGGCATGAGCCAGCAGGGCAAGGCATGAGGGGTAATGAATGACAAGACCCTTCCGTCAGATTATGGCATGCCCCTAGTGGAATGCAATTGAGTGAATCGAGCGAGACACCTAAAAAATGAAATGCAAAAGAGAAATTTTGATCGCTGACGGAGGGCTGACGAGACCGACTCTAACATTGGCTCCAATGGGGATAGTAGCTCCTTGGAGGTGCCAAGAACTACAGATCTCTGGGAGAGATAGACAGTGCCTTCGTCCATTGGGCTATGGAGTCCATTATTTTGACAAATTAACACAAGACTCTTGACTCATTATTAAATGAAACTTGACTCAAACCGACTCAATTATGAACTTAAAATGACTCAACGACTGACTTGAAAAACTCCAACCAAAGCTGAGATCCTTCTTCAGAATTATAGCCTTCACTTCAGGCCCCAAACTGAAGAAAAGATCACAACGCACTCTTGCAATGAAACTAAAATAAAATGGTATATACAGTGACAATGTAACAACATAAACTTTCTTAGAAATGGTACCTCTTCAGCAGCCGACCATTCACCGGCCCTCCGAGACATTCTTCCCCATTCATCTCCTTTAAAAGAAAAGCATTCTGACCATGATATGCAGCAATTTTGAAGGGACCTTTCCAGATATTTTCGAACATACCGTGCTTACCCTTTTCCTCATTCCTTGCATCCCATTTCAGCACCACTTCCTCCAATTGGAATTTGTCCGCCTTCGCTTTTCTGTCATAGATTTTCTTAATCCTTTCTTGCAACTTTGAGGTGTTTTGGAAAACCTCTTCTCGTGTCTGTTGCAAATGGACCATTTGGTTTAGTCTTCTCTACATAGGATCTTCCTCACTGCCGGCCTCCTAAAGAAGTTTGACTACCGGAGCTGCTAGAGAGGTAGGAAACACTGTATCGATGCCATAAACAAGCTCAAAGGGAGACATACTGTTGGATTTCTTTTGACCGACCCGATCTGCCCAAAGTGCATTGACCAACTTCTTATGCCAACTCTTCTTGGTTATTTCCAACAACTTCTTAATGATGTTGACTAAAGATTTGTTAGAAGACTCCGCCAATCCATTGCCTTGCGGATGATAGGCAGTTGAGTGACCCAAAATGATTTTATACTTGTTACAAAACTCAATCATCTTCTTTGATTTGAATGCTGCTACGTTATCAGTGATTAACTTATTCAGGCAACCAAAATGAGACAAGATGTTATTCTCAAGGAATGAAATAATTACCGCATCCGTAGCTTGTCTGGTGGGAATTGCTTTGATCCATTTCGTGAAATAATCTGTTGCCATGAGAATCCACCGATGCTGACTGGAAGAAGCGGGATGAATTTCACCAATGAAATCCAACCCCCACTACTGAAAAGGGGCACTCAGCTCAATGGGCTTAAGCGGCAAAGGCTGTAGTTTCTACCTTCCTTTAAAAATATGACATTTATGACAGCTCTTGACAACCTTATATATATCAGCAAACAATGTCGGCCAATAGTATCCCGCTCTTAGAATTTTATTTGCCATTGTTTTCCAAAAAAGGTGACCACCACAATCTCCTTTGTGGAAATCCTCCATGACCTGCTTTGCTTCTTCTTCCACCAAACAATTCAACAGAACGCCACCGGGATCTTTCCAATAAAGTGCAGAATTTAGAATGCAAAACTTAGCAGCCTTTAATTTGAGAGTTCTACTTTTGTTTCGAGTCATGCCAGGTGGTGGTGACAAATTTTGCAGCACATATATGATATCTGAATACCAAGGGGAAAGAACAAACATTTCGGACACCTGAATTGACGAACCTTCCTCATTTTCATCGGACATAGCAGCGATTAGATTTATGTCTAAGGTGTGCAAGTTTGATTCAGCCATTAACTTTGCCAATCCCCGTCCTTTAACAAGCTTGGTGGGCTTTATCTCCACATCGTACTCCAACAAAGCTGCAATCCACTTGCCTCGTCTTCCTTCCGGATCGGTCTGCACTAAAACATCCTTGACAGCAGCGTTAGGAACATAAGCCAAAGTATGAGAATGAAAAATATATTCTCGAAAATCTTTCAATGCTTTTACAAGTGCAAGGGCATGTCTTTCAATGATGTTGTACTTCAAGGCTGCATCTCTTATAGTTCGACTAAAAAAAGCAATTGGTCTTTCATAGTCATCTCTTTTCTACATTAATACAGCTGCCATTGTATGCTCCGAAGCAAAAGAAAACAATATAAAATCCTGAGTGTAGTACGGGCTGATTAGAACCGGAGCTGAAGAAAGCGCTAATTTGACTAAGTTGAAAGATTTTATAGCCTCTTCCGTCCACTTCACTTGGCTGTCCTTCTTAAGCATGTTTGTAATCTCTCTTAGATGTTTAGCAAGGTTAGGCACAAAGCGGTGTAAAAAATTCATCTTACCATTAAAAGATTGAATCTCCTTCTTATTCCGAGGAAGGTCAATTTGCTGAATTGATTCTACACGTGCTGGATCAATACGAATGCCATCTTTTGAGATAATGTGCCCAAGTAGTTTGCCCTCATCCATTGCAAACAAGCTCTTCTTTGGATTCAGCGACACAACATATTTTTTGCACTTTTGAAAGACAATTTTCAAATGATACATGTGTTCTTCATCTGATTTGGAAAACACGGTCAGATCATCAAGGTACGCAACCAAAAATACATCCTTCTCATTTGTGAAAGCCAAGTCCATTGCCTGCTGAAATGTGGCACCCGCCTTCTTCAAACCAAAAGGCATTTTGGCATAATGAAAAGTTCCCCACGGAGTGGTGAACGTTGTTTTATCCCGATCATCTTCATGGACCAAAATTTGGTTATATCCAGAATAACCATCGAGTAGTGACATTTGGGATGCTCCAACTACTCGCTGAAGTATATGATCCATTTTGGGAAATGGATAATTGTCTTTTAATGAAACTTTATTGAGATTCCTAAAATCAATGCACAAGCAAATCTCACCTGTCTTCTTTCGTACCGGCACCAAATTAGAGATCTAGTCAGAAAATCTGATGGGAACAATGATTCCTAATTTGTACAACCTGTTTATCTCCTTCTCAATTGATGGTAGCAGTTTTGGATTTAGCCTTCTCAGCTTCTGTTTGAAAGGTTTCTGATGAGGCTTAATGGGAATAGTGTGCTGAATTATATTGGTATCATATGTCTTCAAGTCAGAATAATCCCAAGAAAACACATCCGCAAAAGATGACAACAAACTAATATATTTGGCTTTTACATTGTGTGGCAATGCTTTGGACAATTTTACCATTTTTGGATTTGCAGCTGTTCCAATATTGACCTCTTCAACACCCTTTTCTGTTGGCTGCAATGTTGGTTTGCGGGCCACATCATCTTGATCAAAGAGCTCTTCTAAAGGTATCAATCCTTTAGGAATTATGTTATCCTTTCGCTGCAACACTTCCATTTGATTGATCTGCACATCATCTTCACCATCATCATGTTATACATCAATTGAAGTATCTTTGAACTTACCTTTGTTTTGCATAAAATCATCAATTTCCTCATCGTCTTGGAAAACTTGCCAATATCTCTGATTGTCTGGGACAGTCGGATGATGCTTGACATGGATTTCGAATTTATTACTGGAGTTCATTGGAATCTTCAAACTACTTGCTGCCTTAGCAAGTGCATCAGCAATGCCATTTTGAATACGAGGCACACACATCAAGGTATAATCTGAAAAAAAATTCAGGATGTCTATGACAACATTTCGGTAAGCCCTCATCCGAGGGTGCTTAGCTTGATACTCACCTTTAACTTGCTTAATCACCAATTCGGAGTCGCCATATACTGCAATCTTCTTAGCATTCAAATTTCTTAGAGTTTTTAGGCCAGTAATCAAAGCCTCGTACTCAACCTCATTGTTCGAACAATCAAGAGCTAACTTGTAAGAACATACCCGCACAGTGCTAGGAACTTTGTTCGGAGTGGAGAGAGGGTTGCATACCCAAATACCAATTCCAGCACCATCATTTCCCACTGCTCCATCGAAATCCATGGTCCACAGGCCCTCTTCATCTTCTTCTAAGTGCTGAAATTCTGCTGGCTCTGTTTTTCCTGCTTGCTGTCCATTATCTTCAGCTGATTGCTCAATGATGTTTTGTTGTTCTTGTCCTTCTTTCCTTAAAACTTCTCTAAAATTCTCTGTAATTTCTGGAATACATTCTGCTTCTACTAATTGACTATCTATATCATTGAAAATATCTGAATACAAAACAAAAGACTCTAGATCTGTATGTACATAATTGATTGGATGATTGATCGGTTTCTCCTTGTTTGTAATCATGTATTTCATTTTTTGTTCTCAGTACAATTTTCTCATTTGGCCAAACACAGGAATCGTTGCATAGGAGAAATCTAGTTGTAGTGTCCCTTTCAATTTCACTCCCCAAGACTTGGAAAGAAGCATACCAAACCTGAGAGGAATGTCTACCACAACAATATCAATCAAAACATTCTTCGTTGGGATTTGATCCAGACTTACAACCAATTCTTTGATGAGCCCAATACATCTCACTCTGCTGGAATCAAATGAAAAGAGATCATGGTATTTCCGAGTGATGTCCATACCCAACTTCTCCATGATAGCCTTCGGCATAAGATTGTGGGAAGCTTCGGAATCGAACATAGCATTATGCAACACAAAATCATGCACCCTTAAACTGATGTAAAAAGGTGGCACATCACTATCTGGAGACTCACCATTCAATGCTGGCCCAAAAATCAATTCGAGTTGATCATCTTCGACATTCAGCTTATCAAACATTGGATCAAAATTCAAAATTTTAGAAACTTGCCCTCTATAACTATTGTTCCTCATTATTTCAGTCAAGGGAATGGATACCTTCAATTTAGAAATTTCATTTTCTAAACTAAAACCTGAAATCTTTTTTACCTCTTTGACTGGGACATCTTTCTTTTCCTTTTCCTTCAATGCGATTGACTGATTTGATTTTTCTGTTGATGGTGATTTGCTGATATTAGGATATGCTGCCTCTTTCCCTTTCTTTTGTACAACAGGTGAATCACTCTTTGATTCTGAAGCTTCTTTCCTCTTCTAAATTAGGTTAACAGGCACATCTCTGTTTCTAAGTGAATATTTCTATTGATGGACGGACAAAGCATTCATATAACCTCTTTGGTACTCATCTGATTCTTCTTCCAAAACCGTGTCATTTGCTAGAAAGAAATCTGCATCTTTGTGTACTGCTGAACTTTCTGCATACTCCTCCTCTTTAGTAATATAAATTGGCATATCATTTGGAGTAAAGAAGTGATTTTATTCTCCAATCACATTCTCCTCCTCCTCCGACTTCGAACCAAGTACCACATTCTGCTGTAGAGGTGGTTGTATTGGCTGCTGTGCTGTCTGATCTTGGGCTCACTGCTCTCTTTGTTTGATTCTATATTGTGGCTGTTGTTGGCCACAGAAGTTAGGATTTCGAACTTGTGGCTCCGGTTTATCAAGTTTCACCCTTTCAATCATCTGCTCCACCTTCCGAAGTAATTGATCTGTCGAAGACGACTCTTCTTTTATTGTGACCTTCTTTTCTGCTCTTGCTGTAGCACTCTTGGCCAGCAGATTTTCCTCAACGTTGACTGTGATCTTTTGCATATCTTCAATTGTGGCAGGCTCTCTCTCTCTTAGTTGATAAGCCATGTCAGCATCAAAACCATTCGGAAACTTCATCATGGCTAGCCCCACAGGTGGCCTTAGATGATCAGGAATTTCTTTGTAAACTGAATTGAATCTAAGGCAGTAATCTTGAACGGACTCACCGACATTCTGCTTGATATGCTCATATTCTTGAAGGATCTGAAGAGGATTTTTCTTGATTTCCCAACGATCTAAGAATTGTTTTTGTAGATCATCCAATGTAGCAATACTAGCAGCGAGCAAGGCTCTGAACCATTTCATAACTTCACCACTAAATGTCTGTGCAAACAATCTCATTGTTACATTTTCTGCATTGATCTCATGAAGGTCACAAAATCTTGCCATTCTGTCCACATGTTGTTGAGTGGTAGTGCTGTGAGGAGTGCCATCCAACAAAGGAATTTTTCTTTGATAATCTGCGGGCATATCATCTAAAACTTGAGGCAGCACGAGAGGTGCAAAATGGGCAGCCATCACTCTTGGTGGATTCGGTCTCGGGGATGTTGGGGAAGTAGGTCCAGCCGATGTGTGAGGTGTATGAGGCGGGGTGTGCGGAGGAGAAGCAATTTTGGATGTAGGAGGAGTAGCTGGAGGCGAATTTACTGTAGACTTTTGATCTGAGACAATAGGCTGTACAGGAATGGTGGAAATCAAGGGCGTTTCAATGGGAATCCTTAAGCTAGATGCAATTGCTGAAGGTCCAAGAGTTGCAGATGCAGTTTCTAAGAAATCAACGAGGTTTGAAGCCACAATTGAAGTTTGAAGCTGTGTCAAAATACAATCATCAATTGACTGATTAGCCCTTTCAGTTTTGAGATCTACAAGAAAATGCGGATTGGGGACAGTAGAGTCAACAACACTTTCGGATTTGGTTTCAAATAATGATATTTCAAACTGTTCATCAAAATCAAGCTCTTCAAGGTACTCAAAAAGTGCGGGACATGAATAAGATTTAAACAAGGGGGTCACTGAACTCTCTTGACGAAGAAGTCTTGGAATCAAATTGGGATTTTCGTAGACAGGAGGAGGATCTGGATCGGGATTAGCTCTGGTATATCTCCTTGAAGCCAGTGTGCTATTTTCGAACAATCAAAAGGACATAAACAACTTTCTCAACCTATCAAATCCTAAGCTTATCATCCACAACATAGAATCATCACATGCACCGGGGTGGTTGCTAGTTAAATTTTCCGTTAATGAGACTAGACAGGAAATTGACTGAAGTAGCGTTTATCTACTTGCGCTAATGCAAAGCAAAAGCGTTTCGAAGGCTACTTGGCTAATCTTCAGACTCCGTCTGTAGTGTCAAAACGAAGAATACTAACAAACAATCAAATCATTCCCCAGTGGAGTCGCCACTATGTTAGAGCCTAGATTTACCTCAGGCTGAAAAGGTAAGCTTCTAGGTCCACATCAAACCACGCTCAGCCTCGTAGCTAGCCCTACGAGGACAGGAGAGGGCTCTCTCCGGGTCAATCTCGGTAAAAGATAGTCAGATGGGGCTTGAGATGACCACTTTAACAACTAATCTTAGGCTAGGTATGAAGTGCAAGGATTGAATTTTAGTTTTTGGGGGTTTTGAGTTGGAAAATGGGAGAGGCAA
The DNA here is from genome assembly GCA_000404065.3 of Pinus taeda. Lineage (NCBI taxonomy): Eukaryota > Viridiplantae > Streptophyta > Pinopsida > Pinales > Pinaceae > Pinus > Pinus taeda. The sequence goes on from APFE031478928.1 coordinate 39,068, forward strand.
ATTTGGGTGCGGGGATGAGGCACAATTTTTTGTAGAGTTTTGATTGGGGCAAGGAAGGGAATTATTTTGATGCTATAGATTGAATGAATGGACAGACGAGACTGGTGAGGAGCTAAGGAGGGCAAGAGAGTCTCAAGAGTCCTCCTCAAATAGATGAAAACATTGAAAATTAAACAAAATTAAAAGGCAGAGCACAACAGTTCAGTGAATTCTACCTTAATCTCTCATTTGTTTAATTTTAGAAGAAAAAAGAAGGGAAAATGATACACATAAACATCAATGAACTTACAATTACATAGAGAAAAACACCATCAAAACACAGAGCCACATGGATCCCAACAAGTGTTGCAAAACCCTGGTCTTTCCTTTGCCAAAAAATGCAGAGATAGAATGTACAATGATATGCCAAGCAATCCCAAGTGTCCAACCCTGAAAATGACTCAGAAAATACATGATATAGACTAGCCCAACCCATTCCCTTGCCTCTAGGGGTCAAGCTCATCATTCTAGGAGCTATTTCAACCAATTCTAAACAAAGCACTAAAAGCTAGGCAATCCAACAACTTGCCTCTATAAGGTAGGAAATTGATTCATTCATTAAATTTTCACTTTATAGTGAATTAATCCTCTAGAACAAGTAAATATGTTCCAAAGTTACATCATAGTCATCAAGTTACATCAATATAGATCAATAATTACATAAAAAAGCAAAACTAGTCAAAACTGGGCGAATTTCTGAGCTGTACAGTGAAAAATAGGCAAAAAGCCTCTATGTGCCACGACCAAAATCTCTATGCGTAGCACAAATTTGGGGCTGATTGTGAGGCACTTCCCGAAGTCCAAATTGAGCCCAAGATAGCTCGTTGAAAGACATTCCTGTCTACTTTCCAACCCAAGTGGAATTTCTGGATTTGAATGTCATTTGCCCCTTCAAAACTTCAATCTCCCAAGACTGGTTCCTGTGTGTGCAAAAGGTGGCAGAGAGGCCATTTTTTGCATGTTTTTGACCCTTTAGGCAACCTAGAACTTGATGAAATCCTTAGGTAATCCATAAGAATGCATAAAGTTTCATAACAAATCCAAAAATGCAAAGTTTTCCTCCAGAATATCTCCCAATTATAAGCGCGCGCCAGGTGGCGCTTCGTGTTGGGCGGAAAAACCTGTTTTAGACCAAAATTTTCAAAATTGACAAAAGTTTCTCCAAATTTCTTGAAATTTGGGCTGGAGGCCTATCATTGAGTATCATGCTCATCCAAAGAAGCTTCGGCCAAGATTTGAAGCCGATCATGCTCTTTTTCCCTTTTTTGTCTTTTTGATGCCTTTCTCAATTTCACCTTTAGATTCTTGATCCTCGCTTTGGAACTCATGTTTCACGCCCTGTAATGGAAAACCATGTGTCTCAACAATGCTTTATCCCTATCAGCCTTGTCCAGTAGCCTCTCCAAGTGGATATTGATTCTCTCGAGCCAAGACTCCCGATCATCATTAATCTCTTGTTCCAATGAAGTGAGCTCAATTCTCGTCCTTTGGGCAGCTTGGCGATTCTCGCGGATGTTTTGCAATTCCATAATTGCCTGCTAATCTTCAAGCTACTTTTTCCTTTGCTATAAGTATTTCATAGTCCACTTAGTCCTCTCCAAGTCAAGGGATAAGGCTTCGATCTCTGTCTGCTGCTCCTGGATGATTTCTCTAAGATGTACATTTTGCAAGCCCATGTCTGTAACATCATCCTGAATAAGAATAAAGTCCCACTCACCTGAAGGTCCCTCGTCCTTAATTGGCCTCTTGCCTCTACCTTTTACCTATACCTGTGCTGCTAATGACATAAACGAGACCCCTTCCACCCTAGGTGGAGATAGTACTCGTCGAGCTGCTGCAAACAATCCCCTCGTGCCTCTCTGATAGGTGACATATGTCGGCACACTAGCAGTCTCTATCTCTCGACCTCCATGGTGCTGTGAAGGTTCACCCGCATCATGAACAACCTCCTGGTGAGCTGGTGAAGCTGTGAAGAACTCACGGGAAATGAAGTCTTCCCATGTGATACCCTGCAAACCAAGCTGATGTACAACAATGATTTTGACGAGCACATAGTGATATATGCTATTGTACTACTGTTCAGGAGTCTTCTTCTGCACAAGAGTAGTCATCCTCTCAATGTTTTGGCACATGAAATATGGAATGTTCATCAACCTAACTCTCGTGAAATGCATCAATAACCTGATATGGTATGCATAGAGGCGTGAGAAACGACCTTCACAACTGAAGTATCTAATAATAAGTCTCATCAATGGCGCATAAGATTCCTTCAGAAACCGGAACGGGAATACCCTTCTGAGCTGCCTCAAATAGCTAGGCCTGATGTAAGGTTCATAATATGCTCTATCTAGCTGCTATCTCTTATTCCACTCTTCACCTATGTTCGGTATCCCGGTGGCCTAAGAAATGGTTTCTGGTGTCAAGGTGAATTTTACTCCAGCAAGAGTGACATGAACATCATGCAGATGAAAAACAAACAACCGAACTAACTCTGGATGATGCTGGATCTGAGCAATCATCTCACAATACTGAAAGCATGATTGTTGCTGAAAGGATGGCATTGCAAGCGGGCAGGCCTGCAATTGAGTCAAGGAGGTGGGCTCTTCTCTGACATGTCTACCACCCTTGCGAGGCCTTGTCAGCACATTAAGCTCAGTGGTTGAGTCACTGTCTTGCTCATATGCTTGCTCATATGATGAATCTGTCTTTGTCATGGTGCTGCAATGTGTATGTTTGATTGGTTTTGACAAAGAGAAATAGGTGATGTGTTTTCAGTGCCAAATGTGCCAAAGGGAAATGGGACTATGAGGAATATGGGACAGTGGGAAAAGCAGATGATGGATTTTGTCAAGTGAAGAAATGTGCAAACAGTCACTTTTAGGGGATGTAGGGATTTGGGGAATGATATGGAAATGATATAGTGATGAATGATATAGGAGAGGGAGAATGATGATAGGGACTAATATGATTGTAAAATAGGGAAAATGGGAAGCTAGGATATGAGTGGTTTGGGCGGTTAGGGCATGGGAAAAGATCACAGGTGGGAAAGGAGAGTTGGCACCACCATCATAATTTCAAAACACCAAATTTAAAACCTCAAAGGAGCAGCTTTTGATATACACATAGGGTTTATATTTTCAAACTTTCAAACCTTTGAATTCTCACTCCAAACAACACCCAACACAAGTTAAATTTCAATAGAAGCACGCTTGAACTTACTTCGAGCAGAAAAAATGACATTTTTGTGAGTTTTGATGACAAAAGCGGCATAAAACTGGCCTGTAGGCTCTGTGTGCCACGTACAAACCCAGTGCACCGCGCCTCCTGGATGCACCGCGACAGTGGAATTTTAGATTGAGAATTTGCGCCCAATGCGCCGCGCGGCCTGTGTGCGCTGCGACCTTCTCCAACACGCTGCGCGCACCTTCAACACACAGTCTTGGCCCTTCAAACACAAAATTCACTCCTCTAACCCTCAAGTTCATATCCTTTGACCTCTTGGCATAGTAATGGATGTTTCAAGTAATGAACATGTCTAATGGAATGATGGGTTTGATTTTTATTGAAGCCATGATGATTTTTTGTCTTGGAGGTTCTGTACACCGTGGACAAGCCCAGTGTGCCGCGCCAGAGGAAAAATGCACTGTGGAAAATCGCCCAATGCGTCGCGCAGCCTATGTGCACCACGCTCTAACCCAATGCGCCGCGCGCACTCTAAACACTCTTCGGCTTTGAAAATCGCCCTCTCATCACTAAACTTTGACTTGCTCTGATCTCTTGGATGCAAATGACATTGATCACATGGAAATATCTTCAAAAAGACATGGCTTTGATTTTTGTTTCTCCAAAACCCATCTTTGTAATTTTTGGCATTGACACTTTTTCACATTTTAATGCAACTCTGTTTTTCAAATTTCCTTTTTGATTTTTGGCTAAACGATGACTTCTTATTTGATTTTTTGTAGGGATGGTGGCGTTGAACTTCGGCAAAGGATGACCAGAGTCTGCTTTTGAAGAACTACATGACAGGAAACTTTAAAAATACATATTTATTACAAACAATAAATTTGACGATTTCCTCTTCAAAACATTGTTTTGAAGAGGAATCATCCTTGAGCATTATTGATGATAAAAATTTGAAATGAAACTTATTTTTATCCTCCCTCTAGCCTGCTGGCTATATTGGACACTTTGAGTAGTAAATCAACTAAACCCTAGACCTAAAAGACCTAAAACCTTAAATAACTCTTTATTGACCAAGAGATTAGAACAGGACTGTAAGTGGCCTTAAAACTTGTTTTTAATGAACAGGCCTGAGCCAGCAGGGCAAGGCATGAGAGGTAATGAATGAAAAGACCCTTCCGTCAGATTATGGCATGCCCCTAGCGGAATGCAACTGAGTCAATCGAGCGAGACACCTAAAAAATGAAATGCAAAAGAGAAATTTTGATCACTGACGGAGGGCTGACGAGACCGAATCTAACAAACCCTAAGGAGAATAGGGTTTCATTATTAACATTGACATACCCAAAGTGCCAAAAGGATATGGTTTTGTAACAAACCCTAAAGGTTAGGGTTTTAATAAAGTAAACAAAAGATAGAGTATGTTAGTAACAATCATGATGATTCAAAACCCTAGACATGAGAAAGTTAGTAATATCAAGAAAATTCCAAAATAAGAATGATCACATCTTCTTGTATGAAGAATATTTTGCAAAAGAACTTGTAGTCTAAAACATACCTTTAGTTTTTCTTTAACAAACCTTGTAGAGTTTCTTTAGCAACAAGCTAATTTTCGTGATACAAATATTTCCTTGAAGTTTCCTCCATAATCCTTGTGTATTCTTGCAAGCCTTTAGTTAAATGGTGGGTCTCCCTCTTAATTTACATTAATTCAATATTTCTGAGGGATACCTACAACTTGGAACAATATGATCCGGATTATCCACAGTACTATGTTCATTATGTCGACATTTCGAACCCCAAAGGGGGTCCATCATTAGGACAAAAAATTAATGATAGATTATGAATCTATCATTCATAATCTATCATTCATTTTCTGTCCTGGTGATGGACCCCCTTTGGGGTTCGAAACGTCGACATAATGAACATAGTACTGTGGATAATCCAGATCATACTGTTCCAAAAAACTACCACAGAAGCTTAAAGTCTAACATACCTACAACTTATCAAAACAATTCAAGAATTTATAACAAGACATATTAGGTCTATGAAATCTAGAAATCAAAACATAAAAAAAAACTTTACAAAACCTAAAAAAATATTTTATGCTGGAAGTAGAAGGCTATGCAAGAGGAAGACTCAATAATATAAGTATTTGAATTCAAATTCTTCAACTTTTCTCTAATTGGGTCTTCATAAAAAATTGTTGCATGTTCTCTTTCTCTCTTCTATTTTCTTTCATTTTTCAAGACAATGGCTCTTGCAGTGTCCTATCTTATGACAATTAAAACATTCAATTTTTGATAGGTCAATCTTATCCATTGGTTCTTTAAAATTCTCATGTCCTCCATTTTTCTTGTAATGGGAAGAATATGCATTGGAGGCGTTGTTATCTTCATCTTCCTTCTTATCACTACTAATGAGATGAGAGCTTCTTGACTCCATGCATTCCAGATTTCTTCAAAGGATGGTATTTCATTCCAACTGCTAATACCCGATGCAAAGGAGCTCCCTGATTTTGGTAGACCTAGTAGTGCAACAATCACAAGCACTTTATTTGGTATAACTTCATCAATGGCTTTGATTTCACCTCTTATTCGGGATATCCTTACAAAATAAGAAGACACAGTGTCATATTTTTATATCTTTATTATTCTTAGTTTATTCTTGAGACTAGCTGCTTGACCAATGTTTTCATTGTAAATAATTTGGAGATATCTTCATACATACCTTGTGTGGTATATATATTGGATATGTAGGGGATTAAGTTATCCTTTTTTCCATCTACAATTAGATTCATGGACAATATTTCTATTTCCATGTAATTTTCCTTTCCCACATCATCTATGGGTTCCTTAACTTTTCCTAGTACAAAATCCAATACTTTTTGCTTTACAAAGATGAGATATATCCTCTTCTTCCATGCACTATAGTTCATGGCTCCTTCTATTTTGTTTTTTGTCTTCATTGAAAATGTCAAAGATAATACTTCCCTTGTTTCATATGGATAATATGCCTTCCTTTTCTTATATGGTCATTCTCCTTATTATCTTTCATAAAATCGTTTTCTTGACCCTTCCCACAATAGATTTTCAAGCTGCCTTTTTCCTTCCTCCTTCACTTAGCTCTAAAACCATGTTAAAAAATCAGAAAGGAAGAAAGATTTTCTTATCTTGAAAAATACTTGTGATATTCTTGTATTCTTATTAACTTTATTTATGTTCTTCTTTTATCTACTTTTCATCTAGAAATAATCAAATTAAAGCATGATGAATAATGACACCAGATATAGGCACTCAGTGAGGGGAAAGCCCCTATAAAGGGGAAAAACCCAGTGAAACTCTTATACTACTAGACTCAAATCTAACAGAGACAATCCAATACCTTATACCTAGACCAAGAACCTCATTTGATCCACCAAGTCAGCCTCCAAGATGTTTTTATCAAACTTCAAAAATAAATTACAACAATATTGCATCAAAGAGATAATTTTCTCTCTACTTCTTCATAATTTTAACCCAGCTTCAAATCTATAATTTCAACCCTCCTACAACTGTCCAGAAACTCGCATGTGTCGCAAAAGAGAGATAATTTTTTTCCTATTTTTCTTGACAAGTATCTTCTTCTTCTTCGCTAGATGTTTCTCCTTCTTCTCTAGGTATTTCACTCTTCTTTTGTCTTCCTGCAACTATAGACTGAATTTCCTTGGCTGGTTATCTGAATGAGGTCAAGTATATGCCAATATATAGTTTTTTGAGGCTTCTAATTAGGTCGACTTGTCTTCTTTAAGGCTGACTTGGTGAAGGGGGCCTATTTGAATCAACTAACATCAAAATAATTTTTCTTTCTTAATACACAAATCCAAAGAAGGGTATATTTAATGATGACAAGGACTAGAACTCATGACATAAACCCTAGAACCCTACAATGGAGGCATTGACCTAAAAATAAAATAATAAGAGCATGGAACCCATGCTAATAAATAATTTTTATTTTATAATAAAATTTATTTTTCTTTCTTTTGACAGATACATTTCATCATGACTCAAATACAATTATGAATACCGACACTAATAACATTCTTCAACATGGGGAAAATTTCTCAATATAATCAATTGCTTCTTTCTGTGCATAGCCCTTTGCAACTAAACAAGCGTTATACTTATCAATTGTGCCATCGATTTATACTTGGTTTTATAAACCCATTTAGTGCCAATTACATCTTTTCCCTTTGGTAATCTGACTAAGTCCCATGTATCATTCCTCATTAAGGGATATTTCAAAATTTTTGTCCAACATGTTGCTTTTTGAATGTCCCATTTCAATCCACTTAGGCTTCTTCTTAACTTCATATATCTTTACTAATTTGAAATTTGATTCATAACCAATATTCACTGCAACTTTATTCAATTCAAATTATACATGTTATGGCTGGTAGATTCCTTACTCATCAAACACAACATTTCTACTTATTATCACCTTCTTTGCTTGAGGATCAAACAACTTGTAACTTATTTTTTTAGTAATGTATCCAGTAAAGATACACTTCACACTTTTATCATCCAATTTCTTCTTCTTTTCCTTAGGAACATGTGCATATGCAGTACAACAAAAAACTTTCATATATAGAAAACTTGGTTTGTATCCTCACCATGCTTCTTCTGGGGTCAAATTCAATGCTACATTTGTAGGACATTGGTTAAGAGTGTATACTACTATCTGTAGTGCTTCAACCCAAAATTCATTTCCGAGAGACATAGTTTCCATTATACCATACAAATATGAATGCACCAATGTTAGATGTTCTCTAGCCTTCCATGTTTTATTTAAGAAATTCTCCCTATATTGTTCCAAAAAAATACACCCTTCACATACATCATCATCCAACTTTATTTAAGAAAGACCATTCACCATGTTTTTCTTTCTTAGCAACACCAAAATATGAAAATTTAGGTGTACCATCCTTAAGTGCCAAAGCTTACTATTTGATATTTCTATTGCTTTCAAACTCTATGAATTATTTAAATCAAAGGATAGCTTGAAATTTTTTTCTTTAGACATTTCTTCTCTTACTACAACTGCAATTTTGTTCAACTTATCCATCATTAAGCAATATTATCCATTATCAAACACTAGCTTGTAGTGTTGTTCCATCATTTGTCCTACAAAAAGTAAGTGCCTATTCAATGTTGGTGTCAATAAATTGTCCTCAATTAACTTCTTCTTTCCATGCAATGTTGTTATTGCAACTGTGTCTTTCCCTTTCACTTCAGAAACACTATCATCACCAAATATGCCCTTACCATAATAATTGTTATTAAATTTGCTAAACAACTCCTCCTGAGATGTCATATGAGTTTAACATCTTGAATCAATATACCATGCTTCGTTTTCTTTGTTATGTACCATCAAACTTGAGATGAATAACTTCTCATTCCTAGTTTCTTCAACAAATATATTGGCACCCTTTAGCTCCAAATCATTCATTTTTTCATAACAATTTTTTTCAAGATGGCCAAATTTTTGGCAATAGTAACATTGTGGTGCTCTACTTCTTCCTCCACGTCTTTTTTGTCCTCTTCCGCAAGATCAATATTTACATCCTCCTCTAAACTGATTGGGATTCCTTCCTCTGCCTCTCAAAGGGGATGCATTTCCGTGTGAACTTTTTTTATTTCTTCTTTGATTCCAATTATGATATTGAACACCATTTCTTCCTCTTCCTCTATGATTTCAAGAAAATGCATGTTCCACTTTCTCAAATGGTTGATTTTATTCAATAGTTAACATGGATCCACTTAATTAATCAATTTTCATTATATTTAAGTCTTTCGATACATAATAATGATGGTGACCATCTGAAACTTGGGCATAACACTTCTTAAAGTCTTCTCAATTAGCCTTCTTTCTAGAACATATTCACCTAATGACCTCATCTAATTACCAAGATCTTGAATTTTTGTGATGCAATCATGAATGGATTCATTACTTTTCATATGGGAATTTTCAAAATTCCTCCTTAATGTTGCAATTTAGATACAACACCACCTTCATATGTGTTCTTTAAGATATCCTATGCTTCCTTAGATGATACTACACCACTGATTCTTGGAAATATAGATTCATCGACAACACTTCTTATAAGTGAAAGTGCTTCATAATCCTTCTTAATAAGTTCTTTAAGGGATTTATTTTCATCATCACTTAATGCTTTGAATTGATAAGAAGAAAGCATAGTATATCCATCAGTTACAAGTTCCCGTAAATATTTAGCGATGAATATATGTTGCATGTGTTTGCTTCAATAAAAATATTTTATGCCATTGAGTTTAGCAAACACAATATTGCTTGTTGCCATTGAATAATAAGAGATATTTATATAGAGAAGAACAAAAAAATCACAATGTGTCCAACTTTAATTCGTGACAAGAACCAATGTCCAAAAAATTTGAAACTCAACCACCACCACAAAAATATCTTTATTTAATAGAGAGTACAAGATGATACAACAAGTGCATAATTACAACCAATTTCTCCTTAGAAATAAAATAATCACCACTAAAATAATTAATACTTCTCTCCTTCCATTTTCAACTCTTTTACAATTCCCCTTAACAAAATGGAATTTAGAAAAAACGTAGCCTCAATTTAAACCCACGTACAAACTTAATATTAAAATTCATTAAATATCTCATGCTCAAAGCATTCTCCACTCATTCTCTCTCATAAATATTACATTAAAAATATTAACAAATAAATAAAAGAGAGAATTTCATGTTTACTCCATTCTTATTTAGATTTTACATTTTTCAATGTAAAACAAAACTCTATTTAATATGCCACTCCATGCATACGATTACATCATACAATTTAATATTTAAACAAAAACATTCATGCATATATTCTACATAGTTTCATAAAGTTTGTACGCGTGACAACTCCCTACAAATATGTCGAAGATCCTCCATGCAACAAGTTTAGTCTATGTCGCAATCCACACACCAATCAATAAAGTATTCCGTGCAATTTATCTAGCATGAACTTGGCTGCACATAGCTTGGTGCGAATCCATGTAGAAACCCCCACATGTACGTTGTGCTCAAAGGAACGAATCCACACAGTTTATTCACATGAACTTTACACACAGGCATGACATTGTAAATATTTAATGCAACCTCCAAGTAGTTAACACACCTCTCTTGCAATGTTACTTGCTCTAACCTACATGCACAAAGCATATTCCAATATCTTGTAGGCATATTGCTTCCACAAGTAAGGTGCCAATCCTCGCTACATAGTTAAATCTTGTTCTCTAAATTTGAAAAAAAAATAAATCATAGGCTTTGCTACTCAACACACTAGCCTCAATTCACATGCAACATTGGACACTCTAGCTCCAATACTAAATGAAGAAAATATAGTAAAAAGGAAATTACAGAGAAAAAAACCATTATATACATTATGAGAGCTCTTCAAGAATCTTCCATCTCCGAAAATCTCTCAGCCATTTCCTATAATCTCTCAACAATAATTCCATAAATCTCCCCACCAATCTCTCCATAAATCTCTCGCACAAAATAACAATTTTAACATTTAATATTTGAAAAATGATTCATTATTCCATCATTGATCTTATCACAATCCTCATTTCTTGTTGTTGATCCATACTGAGTTGAATTTTGACTTGCTATGCCTCCTCATCACTGCAACTATGCATTTCTCAGGCCTTCTTCTCTGCTGATTTGACATGCACACCTCTCATGACCTCCCTCTTTGCAACTGTGCAATGTGCAATTCCAGTCAATAGTGATTGATCCCTTTCTCACTATGACTGTGGACTGTGTAATCCTTGGCCTCAATTGTGCAGTTCCAAACAAAAACCACTCACTCCTTGCCTACTATTGATGCATGTTGCACATCCAAGGATCCCTTTCTCTCTCATCAACTGCTCATTGCACAATCACAAGCCTCAGTCATCAACCTTGCCTCTTTTGATCAGGCATACGTAGTCTCTCCTCTCCATCATTGTGCACTACACACTTTTAGTGACCAATGAAGTCACTCTAGCCTCAATCTTTTCCCTTGTGCTCAGAGATTGGACAATCCTTCCACCTAGTGACCCTTATGTGTTTGATAACTTGATAGATTAGGAGACTATCATAGGGACTAATTTTGTATCACCATGAGTGAATCTTTGTTTTTAGGTGCTGCTAATAAGGATCTTATCAGTTTCACATCCTCTATAGATGCAATGCCTCCCATTACAAGGTAAACACTAGTTAAGGAGGCCATTGAAAGTAGTATTAAAGGTCCTAGAGAGAGTTCTAAATCAAAACCACCTATCTTGGAATATACTAGACACTTTTTGGATAATTCCACTACTATATTATGGTTGGCTATAAAAATGCTTTCAACAACAAAGAGTTCCCAAAGGATATTGAAGACAAGGAAATCTATATCAATTTTAAGAGATCTAGATTCCATAGAATTGCTTGTAGATATCCTCTGTTACCATGTGCAAACATAGTTCCTCATGTCTACATACCTGCTTGATGGAATCTATGCAAGAAATGATCTTTTGGGTCTAAAGTGGAACTTGTCCCAACAGTCTCTCTCTATCAATAGATATTGCAAGTTACTTTCCAAGTTTAGTTATAGGGGATTTTATGCCAACCTAGCTGACCGCTTATTTTTTGTGCTCTATCATATGATATTTGAAGAAGAGGCACCCTACATGATAGATCAAGTGAAAGAAGCAGCTATTTAATTTTTAGATTGGTTCACTTCTTCCCAAGCCACCTACATCAGAGTCTTTGGTTCCCAAAAGTCACCAAACATTTTACCGAAGGACATGACTGATAAGGTGGTCATGTAGGATATAGGATATCATATTTGCTCAGGGCTATCACAACTATTGTAGAAGGAGAATAAGGAACCTTGGCTTCTTCTTCCATTGCAAGTGGGGTCTTATGAGTTAAAGATCTTGAAGGTAGCAAAATAAGAATTTGGAGAACATAGATGTCTTAGGTTTGGTGAAATGAGCTTACATATATATGACCCTAAGGAAGTATGAAACAACACTATGCTAATATTTTTTCCTAGCCTTATGATTCTATGTCTCTGGAAGATGATGAGAAGATGAAGAATTAGTACTATGCTTCCAGAAAAGCTAGGCCAGGTGATGGGGCAAACCCTTCTAACATGACACATTTATTAGATTTTGTTAAAGAAGGGAACCAACAAGAATTTCCTACTCAATATAGTGTTTTCAAGCCAAAGAGGAATTTGAAGAAGCTTGGAGGAAGTAGCATGAAGCATAGCATAAATAGGAAGAAAAGCATAAATAAGAAGAGGAACACAAGCATGATGAGGAAAGGAAACAAAAAGAAGAGCAATTAAAGAAGAATAAATAAGACATGCAAAGAAGAAAGGAGGAATTGAGAAAGAGAAAAGAAGAGGAAACTATAAAGGAACAAGAACAAGAAGCCTTGCAAAATCAAAGGGAAGAAGAAGAAAGTAAGAAGAAGTAGGAAGAGGACTTGTAGGCCGAGCAGGTGAATGATGAACAAGAGTAGGATGATCAAGAAGAAGATATTATGTTGATTGCAAAGAAAACAATTTATCGGTCCCCACCTCCTCTTACTGGTGGCCATCTCCCATTTAGTGACATGGGAATAGTTCCTCTGCCATATAATAGAGATTTGAACATCTCAAACTTTATTTTTGACTAGTTGAAGAGAAGAATAGTGTGGGAGAGAAGAATTTATTTTCTAAATGACCATCATCACCTTGTTTCAATTAACACAAAAAGGGAGATTGTGCTGAATAATAGGAAGATTCCAAGAGAAATTGCAAGATTTCTTGAACCCACTAAGGAGAACACTAATTATCTGATTAGAGAAAATGAAACATTGGTAAAGGAGATGGCTTCGACAAGGCAATTGGTTGTGCATATCATGTCCGAGAAATAGATATTGTCTTCCACTAGTGCTAGCACAATGGAATTGAGGGAATCAATATTGTAGGAGATCAAGCCTTTGGAAGATACTATGAAGTAGTTATATGATGAGAAGTACATTCTCCGTGAAGTAGTGGTTCTCCTACATGAAGTGAAGAAAGGGTCGCAGAAAATGGTGAAGTTCTTAAGGACAGGTTACACAGCCATAGATGTGATTCATGATTGGGGGACACAATATATGAATACACCTATAATGTTTTTCAGGAAGAGTATACAAGATGCAAAAGTAGATAGGGCAGAGATCATGGTGTTTTTTCATATTTATGAGCATATCCATACTTTTGTTACCAGCATCATAACAACATACTCGTGCCTATATAATGGATTGGGTTCCTTGGTCATGATGCATAGGATCCCTTATGTTGGTACATTTGCGGATCTAAAGAGAAAGAGACCTATTAAACAATAAATATAATATTTATTGTATAATATCAAATAGGAAATGATTGAGGATGAGCTCGAGGTGACCAAATAAAATATTCTACAATATGTGACCATGCTAGCAAAGATACACATGAAGTTAATTATGTTTTTGAGCACCATTCAAACATAATTCAAGACCATATATTTGAAAGCATTGAAGGGAAAAATCAGATACAATCCAGATCCACTAGTGAAGGTTTTCTACGTAGTAGTGGAGTACAAATATTGACACCAATATCTTACTACAAAGTTACATGTTGTTGTCATCACGTTATCTCTATAATATTATGCATGATGTATGACTTTATCTTATAGATAATATCCACATTTTGTCTTATTATAATTATTTCTTATTTTAATTTTGTACTTTAAAAACAATAAATGTGTAAAGTGGCAATCCAAGCATCACATAGGGAATATGAAGAGTCATTAGTAAGCTCAAAGGTTAAAGAGAATCTAAAAGACAAATGGAAGCTTAAGATTCATGAGGGAGCTCAAGAGTCATGAGGGGAGGTGAAGGGTCACCTCCCTGGTTATAAATAAACACTCATAACTCAAGCACAAAGAGGGACTTTTGAAGTTTTTAGCCTTGGATTCTCTAGTTTAGCATACGAGAGAATATATTTCTTTGGAGAAGCAAGTGGTAGTTTCATGTTCCACTATTTGGGCTAGTGTTTCATCTTTGTAATTTTGTACTTGGGGCTTTTACTTAATGATCAAAAGTTCTTGGGGTTAGTACACTTTCATGCATGTATTGTGGATATTGTAAGACTATTCTTTTAATGTTTGCGGTATATGTTTATGGTCATACATGATAAAGAGAATGAACTATTTTGTTAGCATTTGTATTATCTTGTTGAATGTGAATTCTTATTTTCTTTCATGATTGTATTTTTCTTATGAACTCTTTTGTAGGTTAACTAACGAATTTGTCTTTGTTATTGTGTGTCTGTTTTAGAATAGTACTGTTAACACCCAGGTTGTTCCCTATGACTCCCAAGGGAATACGACCGGGGTAACCACTAACCAATCTTTGGATTACAGCTTCTAGCCCAGCTGTAATCAGAGAGGGCTCTCTCT
>APFE031478929.1:0-16835 GCA_000404065.3 Pinus taeda
GAGTGCTTCATGTATCTTAAAATCATTTTCTGCAAGTGGTATGTGATCCAAATCTTCCTTGTTCCTTTTTCTTTGGTGCCATGGTTGTCTTCTCTGAAAACATGTGAAACTGTTATGTGTTGAATTTGTAACAGAAATGGAAGAGAAGGAAATGGGAATCCAATGAGGGAGGAAGGAAAGGGATTAACGAGAAGTGGGATTCGAGAACGGAAACATTTGATCACTGCAGAAAAATGGATCTTTCTTTGATTGCACTACTACTTTCGTATGCACTGTGTGCTCTTTGTGTATGTATGGAGGGAAATGAAATGCACCTGACAGTAGAAATAGCAATTAAAATTTGAAAATGGCATGACATGGTGCTTTTATGGATTTGGAGTGATGTCGTTGGATTGGCCTTACTTGGTGCAAATCCATTGGCTAACGGTCTAGCTAATTAAATGCATAATGGCAAGAATGGAGGTGATAGGTCAGATGGGAAGGGTTGGTGTCATGAGGTGGAGGGGGCAATCAAATGGTCACAATGGCAGAACAATTTAAGTAATGACATAAATCACTTTTTGGGGGGCCCGGGGACTGTATGAGAGGGGTCGGTGCGAAATTATGAGCGCGTGACACATCAGTGGTTGGAAAGCACTGATTTCGAACCCACCCCCAGGATTAACCTTTAGAGGGTGAGGGCGGGCCGTAAAAGGACACGAGCCATCGAATCATGAGGGGTGAGTGGGGATTTGGTGAGAGATGGTGGGTAGATAAGATAGGATGTGATGGATGATTGTGTGGTGGGGTAGGGAAATAAATGAGGGGTGGCAGACTATAGGGATAGAGAGTATAGCATAAGGTTATGAAACTTAATATTGAACCCCTTCCCATTTTAATTTTTCTTCCCAACCTTGGGAAAACATTGATATTTTCTAACCTAAAGAACTTATCATGTCTTTTTTCTTTGAATCTTCAGTCTACCTACCCTTATTTTCTAGTCTAGCATTTTTTTCTTTTTCATTTGCAGGGTGCACTTGGACTTGCAGACCCTTTCTCTTTTTATATCTTTCTTATATTTTTCTTTTTAATTCTATTCTACTCTATCACTTATCTCTCCCCTTGGTCCAGATTAAACGGTTGAAGCAATTTTATTTCTACCTAGCTACTGATTTGCCAAGATTGAACTGTTTGGTAGATCTTTATTTTCTACCCTATCAATAGAAATTGAAATTTTTTCAATCATGCTTAGAATGTATGATTTGAACCACATTTGGGGTTTTATTTTTCTTCCTTTATTTTTCTTTTGTTCTTTTTCTTTTTATATACCCTCTTTTCATTTCTTTTCTTTTCTCTTTTTTTTTGTGAAATCAATTGAATATTGGAATCTATGAACAATTTGAAATATGAAAACTGAAAAAAAACTCAATCACCTTTAGATCCTATAAATTATAGGACCCTAACAAACTGGATGATCACTCAGTTTTAAACTAGTTACACACCCGAGACTGAGCCTCCACTAGTTATACTAATAGTGAGATCTAGTTACACTGATAATGACTCAAATTAATAATCCTAATTGCTACATATTAGATATCAATCATGTATAACTGAACTCAAGTGTCTCCTAATTGAATTAACTGATTTAACTAAAAGATAAGTCCCATGCCAGTTTAGTTATATTCCTCCAAATATTTCTTTTGAATTAAAATTAGAATTAATCTTAATTTAATTAAGTGAAATTAAATTAGGAATCTCTTGTTGTATTTTCAATGCTCCCTCTTGGAAAGAAAGGGATTCATATCTACCCCAATCCAACACCTTTGGAATGTACTGCATGAAACACCTCTTAATTGTTTTGTCACTACTGCAACATTTGCAACTGAGAAGCATACATAAAAAACTAATAACAATAAAATTTGAATCAACTGTGTCTACAACTATCTACTAGGAAAACTATGTTACTGTTGACTTTTCTACTAAGCATCTCTTCTCTACTGTCAAAAATTCCTTGCACTCCTTAGTATCTAACAAATGTTTATCCTCCTACTAGTGAATATTGTGGGCTCCCTATTGCAAGGTAATGATCCATGAGAAAAACACAACTCAATGGATCCTGCCCAATTTTTGAAACGCTTGGACTAAGGTTTCATATCAGCCCACCTCACACCTGGAGGCATAATTGGATTTTATCCCTCTACCCACTTGGCTATTGGAGGTCTATGCTTGAGTGGATGTCCCCACTCGATCTCCTCTCTCCTTCTCCATTTGTAGTTGCTCCACAACTTCCGTGAGGCTTCTTCTAAGGCTCCATTTTCATAGGTAAATTACGGTCCCTCTCACCCACCAAGTCTCTAACCTTTTCCTTGCTCCTCAAGGATTTTCTCACATCTCCTACATCAATTTGATACTATTTATTGACTCTAGTACCTATCTACTCGACCTACCCCATGGCTATGTGCCAGAGAATTTTTTTACCTTTATTGGATATCACATCATAACAACAGTCTGCTAACACTACTAAAAATATGTGATTCTTCTTTAGAATTGGCACAAACAACACATATTTCAGATTGAAAGGGGAACCTAACTCCCTCTGAAAAGTAATTGTACCAATACCAGTCATGTTGTACCCTCCGTCGTCTCGAAATGCAATGCTCCTTTAGAGATCTTTCTCCTCCAAGTCACTAAATAATTCTATATTCCTTGTCATGTGCGATAAGGCACCACTATCCAGATACCACACGCTCCCCATCATGTTGCTTTCTATGCATGTGATAAGAGTGAAATCAAGCTCAAACTGGGAAGCCAAATCTTCACCCAATGCTTCTACTGTAGGCTCCTTCTTGCTCTCCTTCTTGTGTGGACACATCATGGCATAGTGACCAAATTCGTGATAGTTGGAACACTTGTTTTTGGACAAGTATTTCTTCTTTCCCTCTTGGATGGAATCAACCTCACGTTGGGACTTATTTCCCTTGACCTTATTTCCTTTTCTGACTAATGAAAATCCATCTTCCTCTTCTTTGGATGAGGTCCCATCTCTAGTGTCCTACCTTATCTCTTCTTGCACCATATCAGAATGCAATATCTCCCAATTTGGTAGATTCTATCTCCCATTTACTAAATCCTAGTAGTTGTGCCAGCTCTTGGGAAAGCATAAAAGTGCTATGATTACCAAATAATCATCAACAGTTGTAATACCAACACTCCCAAGTTCATCTTGACATTAGGTGAACTTGCTTAGGTACTTTGGTATTGTGTCTCCCTTTTCCATCTTGATCTTGCAAAGATTGTCCTTTAGTGCTAGCTTCTTGTGGTCATTATTATTTTCAAACAAGTCTATCAAGGCTTGCCACATAGCATATGGATTCTCCTTCCCATTTAGTTTTGTTACAATATGAACTTGAACACCTTCTAATATGATCCTCCTCGCCTTTGCCACACATTTTCTATGAATCCTTCAACCTATTATCTTCCAACATTGCCTCCATATTTTCCTTCCATGCTATGTACTTCAAGCTACCCTTAGGGGCATACTCAAGTCTCAATCCATAAAACGACATCTTGCTGACTCTCAAGAATGATACTGCAAATTTAATTCACTTGCAAAGACACACTCGAATTCTTCTCTTCTATTATGATTCTTGCTCTAATACCATGTAGAAATTCCTTGTAAATTTAAATTTCTTATGTAATCTATTTAAATCAAAAGACTTGAATATATTCTACCAACTACAAAAATAATTAAATGAATGAGATATCACAAATCATACATTAGACATAGTTCAATAACACCTCATACAACGATTTTCTAAGTCAAAGAAACTACTCAAAACCCATCATATCTATATATATAAGTCAAAAACTAGTGACAATTTACAATGCTTTCTCAAGCCTAACCAACCTTTGTGCTAGTACAATCTATCTCACTACTAAACAATGATTATGCTACAACTTATAATACACTTCCCTTCAAATCCAATATCAACTGGGAAAATCGACTAATCTGCATGCATGAGTTAATTTAAATTGATTGATCAGTTTAACTAGATAATCACTTGGTGTGAAATTAGTTACACACCCTTGATTGAGCCTCCACTATTTCTACTAACAGAGAGAACTAGTTACATTGATAATAACTCAAGTTAACTAATATTGATTGCTAAAAATTAACAATCAATCATGTAGAACTAAATGCAAGTGTCTCCTACTTGAATTAACTAATTTAACTGAAGGATAAGTCCCATATCACTTCAGTTAAATTCTTCCAAATAGCTCCATGAAATTAGAATTCAAATTTCTCCTAATTTAATTAAGAGAAAATTAAATTTGGAATTTCTTGTTGCATTTTCAACATATTTATCCCATATTTTTTTCCCACAAAACTTACTAATGGCATTCATATTCCAATCTAAAGTGGAATATCCCCCTCTCTATATATAAAATCCTCCTAGTAATTATAGTACATAATTTCATGCATTATGAGATAAGACACATTTTCCTTTTGTTAATTTTTAATAATATCACTTGTGATGACTTGTTTAATTAATATTTTTCATAATAAGACCCTAGTGTATCCATTGTACCTATATTATTAACATGAATACCAACAATCAAAGGTGAAGTGATTGAACCAATCTATGTCATGAAATGGAAACCACAAAAAAAAAATCTGACATACACCTTCTCCAACATCCCTGAGTCAAACATCCTGTCGAGTAAATGTATTAGGTATGTAGTGGCTTCCTCCTTCCATTCATGGATTATTGTTTCTCCTCTTCATTTCCATGGTCTCCTTGAATTTGAAGGCACAAAAATAAATACCATGGGGGATTCCTTGATCTAGATCACGGGCATATGGGCATCCTAATATCATATGTGTTTGCACCGAAGGATGAGCGATTTCACCTCCACAACATTGAGCTTTCGATGGTGAGCATGAGAAGGTTGGATGATGCATACATTGTCAATATTGAGTTAGTGGTGCTTCATGAAATCAGGCACCTCATCGGGTTGGACCATCCCATTTCCCATGGCCCCATCATGTTTCCCAATCTTGTAACTTGAATGGTAAAGCATCAATTGACCAATGATGATAATGATGGCGCCGTGAATCTCTACATCTTATTTTCCAATGGTAGATTTAAGTATTATTTGTAGAAAGTCCTTGTGATATTTGTTTAATGAAATTCAATAAAAAGATAGTTAATATGTATGGGAGGATTAATTATGATTGTGATTTAATTTTTAAAACAATAAAATAAAACAACATTTTACTCAAGATAAAATCTTATATTTCTTAAAAGTCAGTTTATGTCATTCTAAACACTCTATGGAAAGTACAATGAATAGGTAAGGGATACACTTTTCAAATTATCACAAGTAGAGAATAAAAGTTAAGGGATGTAGAAGAGTTTGTTGGTATTAATTTTCCTTAAAATTAAATATTTGTTGATACTCATTTTCATTGAAAATAAAATAATTATTTTTTTAAACTTGTAAAAGATGGAATATATTTAATGTAAAATTATATTTTAATTTATTATGTTTAAGTTTGAAAAAAATGTTATTATCCAATCTATATATATATATATATAGACACACACACATATGCTAGAGGAACCCACTTGCCTAACACATAGGTCTTAGTCTATGATTTCGAAGTCATTGTTTTTCATCCTTTCCTTACATAGCATGACATTAAGGTCTGTCTTTGAATTGTTGGTCTTGCTTCCTCAATCAACGATTGACATCCTAGACTTTCCAAGTATCCCTTTCAACTGCCTAGTTTTTGTATGTGGGGTATAGTACCCAAGAAACGTTTTGATTTGGTTCTAATATTTTTCTCTACCATAGCTTTCTAATGTTACAATGGGGAATTCTATGGCTTATTGTGCTTCATTTTTTGTTGTATTGTTTCATGTTCATATCTAGTAGTGAGGTTTGGTCTATAATGGGTAATCCTTTTCTTTGGTGTCATGTGGGTTGTCCATTTCTATTAAATTGTGGCCACCCATTTCCTCTTCTTGAATCTAGTCACAAAATATGGTTTGTAGCTTGGTTATTGTGTTTTGTGCCAAATCTTCTGGTCTAAAAATTTCATGAAGGGGTTAAAGCATATTGCATTGATAAGTTCCTCAAGTATACTGTAAATTCCATTGTTGTTCATGCATTACTTTCTTGTCACAAGAAATTTTCACCTACTAAGGGTCACTGCAATTCAGAGTCATTTTAACTTTATATTTAGAAACAGCCTTGACTCGGTTTAGGTCTTTGTATCATGAGGATTTCAATTGTTTTGGATATTATCCACTACCATGCTCTGTGGTTTTTCGGGATGAAATAGTCCTCTATGTGATCTCTATAACATTTTTCCTTGTGATTTTGGTTTTAAGTCTTCAAGTTGGTCTTGGAGTCACTCTACCTCATGTTAGTTGTGCACTTCTCTGAAAAAATATGCCACATCGACAGAAAATGCAATCCATATGGGAGGTACCAACAGTAGCTCTACTTCTCAATCCAAAAGACTATTCAAATGGAATTCAGTACCAACCTTATTTTTCTCAACCCCTCAGGAAATCAAAAAGGAGATTCGACACCTTGAATCTCATGAATTTTATGACAAAGCCTACTTATCTAATTCTAAGGTGGGTAATCAGGATTGCAAATGGATTCCCAACCCTAGAAAATTTAGAAAAAGGAGGTCTCACTTCTTAGATTATGTTCGAGGTCACTAGTAGCTCGACACCTTATTTCGTTTGGCTACAAGTTGGAAACCCAAGATGCGGTGGAGAGGAAATCCACTCAAATTTCAAAATTATGAATGAGGAATCTACTTGGATTCCAGACGCTGGTCAGACTAGGGAATGGAAGAAGAAGTATTTGAACTCAATGGTATTACAATGGTAGATGAAATCTATGTTGGGGCCAGTTTTGAAGGAAAAACAACTTGAGAGGTATAATTTCTTTACCTCTTTGGAAGACATTAAAAGAATGTTGATGAACCAACACTTCACACTGAATAGGATGGATGCAAGGCTTTCCCATGTGGAGGGACACTTATAATGTGACTTTGGAACTAATTCACCTCTAGGTTGAGTGCAATAGACCCAACACCCATTTCATCTTCCGAGTCTAAATGATTCTCTCACGTGTCATCTTTTTAGTTCTCTATTATGTATAGCTTGGATATCCCAACAATAAGGGATTTCATAATCTCTTTTTTAATTTGTATCTAGTTGTATGGCATATTTTGGGATGAAGGTTTCTTTAGGAAACTTTTGGTCTCTCGGAACCTTGGTAGCCCAATAAATACACAAAGAAATCATGTGCTCGATAGATTCTATAATGATGTATATATAAGCATTTTTTAGCAATATAATGTATTAATTAAAGAAAACACACACACAACAATAACAACATTAAAATATTTTTTAATTAGTTAAAAAAATAATATAAAAGCCATTGGTAATGAGTCAAGAAATTGAAATTACAATTTAAGAAAAGTGTTTCATATTTTAAAATAAATTACAAGTGAATCATAATTTCACAATAATAATAACATTGTAGAATTTAAAAATCTCCTAAAGAGAAGAAATATAGGATCAATAAGAATTTTATATGAAATAGGTGTGAATATGAAATAAAAATATTTGAAATAAAATATAGAGTTTTATTAAATTTGTCACACTTTTTATTTTAAACTATATTTTTATATATATATATATATATATATAATATTATATATATATATATATATATATATATATTTATTAATAATGTATTTGTTTAATGAGTTTCAAAATAAAATGAAAATTAGAATATTGAAAGGGATTAGAAAAATAAAATTGAAGATTTTGTTGTTTTTTAATTCTAGACATACAAGATGGTTATGCCAAAGCTAAATCCAAAGAAACCAAATCAACAAACATGTGGGTAAAATATTTTAACCTAGTAAAGAAATTCTAAATTTTAAAAACGCATAAACATAATTTTTACCACATTCCATTTTAAAACATGCAAACCAATTGTCGCTCATCCATTTACAAGATATAATTTTTAACACTATAAAGTTTCTTTAAAGCTTAAAAACATATTTATTCCTCAAACATGGTCAGTTCTCCCTATTCCAACATTTTCTACAAACTTAATAGTGGTATTTGTATTCCAATATTGAGATATTGGTATTTGTCATTGGTATTGGTATTTGTCATTCATGACCCTTGCGCCTTATCAACTTCATTTAAAACCTAATGCCCTTAATTTTCCCTCTCAACCATGGTCAAAGACTTGAGTATCATTCATTGTGCGTAAATATCCCTAATGGTGTCCATAGCATATTTGGAGGTCAAAAATCCAATAGAGATGGTTAATATCATGGTTTAAGTCCTCAAATATGGTGCTT
Organism: Pinus taeda; assembly: GCA_000404065.3. Classification (NCBI taxonomy): domain Eukaryota; kingdom Viridiplantae; phylum Streptophyta; class Pinopsida; order Pinales; family Pinaceae; genus Pinus; species Pinus taeda. Next base: position 8,387 of record APFE031478929.1, read on the forward strand.
GAGCTCTATTATTTTATTTAGGGTCTAAATATTGATTGCATCTGAATTTGTACAATATAGGTGTAGTGGAAGGTAAATGTAGCACATGACTTCACACATTATGGGTGCTCTTTTTAGATGGGATCTATTTTTCTTTTGTTAATATTTAATGTAGTTTGTACTGAATTGTTTGATTAAGAATTCCATAGTATGATCATAGTATATCCACTATACTTGTATTGTTGATGCAACCCCTACATGAGTACCCAACAATTCAAGGTGAAGTGATTGAAGTAATCCATGTCAAATCCATGATTAAAGAGACAATCATACCCCATATTTTACTCATAATATACACATTGCACATGCCACTAGAAATTGTTGATTTTATTATGCAAAGAGATAATTGGTTATATTGAGAAGCTTATTATATAAGTATAAGTTTTAATAATTTTGGTTCATTTTTAAAGTTACAAAACCATTTGGTACTTTAAATACATTGAAATGTATTATTGGAATGCATGTGTAAGTTGTCAATAGTTGGCAGTTTTTGTCATTGGTGTCAAGTTCCGTCGTGAATTTCGAGTTCAAGGAGAGTTTTTTGGTTTTATATCCCTCTTTGATAGCTTTCCAAGGGTATATGGAACTTCATCTTACTCTCAAAGAATGAAGAAAAATTTGAGTTTGAATTCATGGATCCCAAACATAGTTTCAAATGATAAAGGTTCGAGGCTATCAAGTTGTCTGAGCATTTGGGTTGATCAGGGTGCACCAAGGTGGACCCTACCAAACCAAAGGTGGACCTCAATATGACATCAAAACACACATGGAGATAGGTGGTAGTGGAAAGTGGTTCACATGGAAAAAAGTGACATGTTGATGGTGCAACACCTTAAGGTCAAGACTCATTATATATGGTTTTACCTCCTTTGGATGGTCGAAGTGACATGATAGTATTGGTGGAATTAATATTTTAGTACAGGCGACGTCGAAGTGGCGATGACATGGAAAAAATAATGACATGGCACTCTATGGTTGTAACACATGGTAGGTGACTTTGACATTTTTAGGTAGCCAAGTGGCCCTTTTTCATTTTCAAGTTACATGTGGTAGCGATGTGGTAGTTTCATGGTATGACAAGTGGATAAGAGATAATATCATGATGATTTGGCATGACAAGTGGTAGAGAAATGATGTGGAAAGTGATGTTGCAATGACATGGTTGATGATGTGGCAGGCCTCAAGATTCACACCAAGAAGTGCTTTTTTAAACTTCCTAGTGTTAAATAATTTTATTTTTCTAAACAAATTTAGATTCTATAGGCAAAAGGCCATATGGGCATTCGAGAATTGGGTTGTGTAGGTGTTCTGTCATTGACGTGTGAATCGAATATTGAATCCCTAGATCCATTCACATACAAATTTTAAAAGTGTTTTTCGACCATATGACCATCTAGTGGCAAGGCATCAAGTGTGAACGGATGTGGGGACAAAATCTTAGACACTCGGATCTAGGCCTTAGTACCACTATCAAGGTCAAGGTGGGATCCATCACAAGTTTATATGTTTGTCGAGCCATGAAGCAACCATTAGTGCAATTTTGTTTTGAAGGGAAGTGGGGATTAGATACCAAATCCCTAGATTTATCTAGATGTGAGGATATTTGGACTTGGGCCACATCTGGGTATCCTCTGTCTTGAAAATTGGTCATGCTTGGAATCATCTAGATGCTAAATTTAGTAGGGAATATATATATATATAATGTAAAATTCCATATTGTATATGTTTAGGGCTAAGCACCTACTAAGCTTAATCCATTCATGTTGGTTCTCAATTATATTCGTCAGGTACCTTAAAAATCAAGGGTTGAGATTCGAAATTTGGTGTTTTAGGGATGCCCAAAATGAAATGCAGTAAATGATGTGAGAAGTCAGGTGTCTCATATTATTGTTATTATGAAGGAAAAATATTGTTGTAGAAAATCAATAATTGTACAATTCGTGAGAGGGAGAAAAGTTTCATAAAACTTATATAAGTTGATTTTACGCTGAGAGAGAGAGAGAGAGAGAGAGAGAGAGAGAGAGAGAGAGAGAGAGAGATAAAAAGAAGCTAAATTTGGATATTGACTCAGATCTAAAACTGATGTGTACAAGAAAATTGTTGGCCTAGAGTGTTGAATATTTATTTATTGTAAAGGAGTAGTGTCCATATCTAGAGTTATAAAGGAGTTTCTCTAATGTGATTTAAATAAACTTGAATCAAAGAATAAAAGCTAGGGAGTGTGTTGCAAAGAAAAAATTACAGAAGCTAGGCATAACCAATATTAAAGTTTGTTATAAGGGACTGGATTATTCTTCAGGTAGGTTCTTGAATATATCAGAGTGTTGGTTCTTAGAGAAATTTGGTCCATACAACAATGGGAGCTAGTGCTTCTAGAAAGTGGGTGCATGAAAATAAAAGGGGGGGAGCCTCCTATAGGTTGGTTCATACATAATCTAATGTAAATATAAGTTGTTCCTTGCATTTACACTAAATTTAAAATAATATTTATGGTTTTCTCCCGTATAGGTTTGCACTAAACATCCAACGTCTAATTCTTTATGTGATTGATGAACTATTGTATTATTAAATTTGTTTGACTAGATAAATAGTTTTTAAAATTTTACATAATACTACTTTACCTCCCCTCTCATGAACATAGAGTACTAATTTATCATTTGTGCCATGTCACTACCACTAGGATAACACATGTACTACAATTTGGATGCCACCTACACTTCCATGTGTCACTCTTGACCTGCGAGAAGATACCAGAAGACCAAATATGCGAAGAAATGCACCTAGAACACATAACAATGAGAAATAACAGTGTGTATTTTATTATTTTAAAAAAGGAAAGAAATGTTCACTTGCCTCTTCGAGGGGGAAACCTCCACTAGAGCTATGCTTGATTACAAAATAAGACATGAAGCTCCTCAAGGGGAGTCTCTATCCTTTCTATAGGTTTCATACATGTAATAACATGGGTTAGTACTATGGTTCTTATTAATACCATCTATCTAATACCATGGCCCATTTTCAACTAATTGTGGTCCCTTCTTTATATGCGGGTCAACCACTTACAATTATTAATACGGGCTTTATTGACTCTTTAACTAGCTATAACTATGACTCAACCCTATTAAATAAATAACGGGGTTAGGGTTGGACCCTAACATGCCTTCCCCCATACAAATAGCCTTGTCCTCAAGGCTGAAGCTGTAGAAATAGTTGAAGAAAAGTGGCTGGTTCCCAGGTCGCATCTTCTAGAGAGGTGTCTTTCCACTTGACGAGGACTTCCTTTATCATGCAGTGGCACAGGTGTCGTTCTCATGTTTTAAGAACTTGTTCAGGTTGTACCTAGATTGAACCTTCTTCATCCAATCTTGGTAGACTAGTTTGAATTATGCAATTGTTCCCAACTACTTTCTTGAGGCATGAGACATGGAAGACGGGATGGATTTTTGCAGTGGGTGGCAAGGCTAGCTTGTAAGATACTCCTCTGATCTGTTGAAGTATTTGACACGGTCCATAGAATTTTGGATATAATTTTGACAACCCTTGTCTTTGAGTGATGTTTGCTGATATGGTTACAGCCTCAAGAATAACTGATCCCCTTCTTGAAATTTGCACTCTTAACAATGTTAGTCTGCATATTGCTTCATGCAATTTTGAGCTTCATGGAGATTCTCTTTGAAGTGGGCAAGAATGGTTGCATGGTTCTCTAGGAGTTGATCCACTGCTTGTACCTTAGAGCATCCCTGGAAATAACAATTAGGTGAAGGGGGGAGTTGACCATAAACTACTTCATATGGAGTCATGTTGGTGGTGGCCTGATAGTTAGTATTATACCACCATTTAGCTAGAGGTAACCATTGTACCCATAGATGTTGCTTTTCTGAAGTGAAACACCTAAGGTATGTCTCCGGACATTTGTTGACTGCTTCAGTTTGAACATCAATTTGGGGATGATAGGAAGTATTGAGTTGTGATAGGAAGTACTGAGTTGTGGTTCGGTACCTTGTAACCTGAAGAGTTCCTGCCAAAATTTACTAGTGAAGATTGGGTCGCGATTAGACACAATGAAGATATGGTTCATGAAAGATTGAGCCACCAAAATGGGTGTAAAAGGGTGGGGTAGGGCACAAAAATCAGAATAATTAGAAAGTCTGTCCATAACCACCATGATGAGTGACTCGTTGCCTGACTTCAGAAGACCAGTGATGAAATCCATAGAAACCTCCATCCAGATTGAGGTAGGCAAGGGAAATGGCTGTAAGGTGCCTGGGGATTTGATTGTTTCTCCTTTGTGGAACTAACACACATCACACTTAGCTACTAAAGTACAAATGACATTTTTCATGCCTATCCAAAAGAATAAACGTTGAGTGCGAGCATAAGTCTTTTGAAAGCCTGAATGGCATGCAGTGGGAGATGAGTGAAACTCTACAAAAATACGACTTTTGAGGATGGATGTTGGTGATATCACTACTTTGTCCTTGTAGTGTAGAATCTCATCCTACCAAGAGAAGCCCGCTGAGGAATTTGGATCTACCTGCATTTTATTAATGAATTGGGAGAGTGAAGGATGTGAAAACCATTCCTTGCGAGCCTCTTCAATCCATTCTAGAATGGGAAGAGAGATTGCTAGTAGGGTGCTTTCCTCCTCAAATTGGTGTGATGAAACATCTGCTATGACATTTTCATGCCCTTTCTTGTAAATTATCTCATTATCATATCCCAAAATTTTGGTTAGCCATTTATTTTGTTGTGGCAAGGATAGACGTTGCTCCAAAAAATATTTAAGGCTTTGATGGTCTATGCGGATTTAGAAACTCTACCCCAATAAGTATGGTTGTTAGATATCCACTACATGTAATATGGCCATCATCTCCTTCTCATAGGTAGATTGTCCCAAATTTTCCCCACTTAGTTGTTGGATAGTGAAGACCAAGGGTGTACCTTCCTGCATTAAGATAGCCCCAATACCCATACCTGAAGCATCACATTCAATCACAAAATATTTTGTGAAGTCGGGTAGTGCCAATATGAGAGTGGAACACATGGCATGTTTGAGAGCTATAAATGCCAGTTGCGCTTCATCATTCTAGAGGAAAGAATTTTTCTTGAGAAGGTGAGTGAAGGGTCTAGCAATGCGATCATAATTGTGGAAAAATTTGTGATAGTAGCCCATGAGACCCAAAAATCCTCTCAAACTCTTCAAGGTCTTTGGTTGAGGCTAATACTGCATTTCCTGGACCTTTTTGGGATCCACCCTGACACCTTCATACCCCACAATGTGGCCCAAATACTCGACTTCTTTCATGCCAAAAGAGCACTTGGACAATTTGAGAAATAGTTTATGCTTCCGGAACAGTTGCAAGAGCAGGTCTACATGCTGAAGATGTTTGTCCCAGGTGAGGCTGTAGATGAGAATGTCATCAAAGAAAACAAGGAAAAATTCTCTAATATATGGTTTGAGCAAGTGATTCATGAGGCTCTAAAAAGTGGATGGGCCATTACATAGACCAAATGGCATGACCAGGAATTCATAATGGCCTTCATGAGTTCGGAAAGCAGTGTTTGGAATGTCTACTTCTTTCATGTGAATTTGGTGATAGTCTGAGCTAAGGTCAAAATTAGTAAAGAATTGAGCCCCATTTAGTTCATCCAGCAAATCATCAACAACCAGGATGTGAAATTTATCTTTGACTGTCAGCTTGTTGAGGGCCCTGAAGTCTGGACACATATGCCATTCCCCATCTGTGTTGAGCACCATGACCATAGGTGATGAATAAGTACTAATGCTAGGATGAATGACACCAGCTTCTAGGAATTCCTTGATGATTTTTTCAATTTCATTCTTTTGGGTGAAAGGATATGGATATGGGTGCACCTTTGGTCGTTGTGCCCCTAGGACTAAAGAATGCTCTGATCATGTTCCCCTCTTGAGGGTGGGAGCTCATGAGGCTTGTTAAAGACCTGCAGATGGTTTTTTAAGAGCTATTTCATCTTAGGATGAATATGAAGAGAAGTGGGCTCGAAGGCCTGGATGGCATTAAATTGGTCTATAACTCCATGGTGGCCTTTTTTTAACAACTTTTCCATCCTATGTGAGCTGATGATAGAAGGAGCACTTTCCTGGAATCTGCGGAGGGTATGCGTGTGGTCATTCTACTTAAAGCTCATATAAAACTCCTAGAAAACCATTGTGATTGGGCCGAGTGTGCAGAGCCATTCAACACGGAAGACAATGTCACACCCACCCATGTTGATGGAAAACATGTGGGTATTTAGGTGATAATGCCCCATCTGAAGTTTGAAATTTTCACAGTGTTCTTAACATTTCATTGTCCCCCCATCAAAAATCTGGACCTGGAAATTAGAGACTGCTCTGAAAAAACAATTCACTACTTCAGTGACTCTTTGATAGATAAATTTATGTGTGCTACCACTATCAATCAAGATTACTACAGGGTGATGTTTAATAAAAGCTCTAACTTTGAGAGTTTGGGGAGAAGAAATTCCTGCCAAAGCACGGAGTGAGATAATTGGTTAATCTAGTGTAGCTGGGAGCTCATTGTTCGACTAGTTGTCCTCATCTTCCTCCTCTGGTCCCTCAAATGGTGGGGATTCCTCAGATGAAGTGTGATCAATAGCATCAATTTGAAAGAATTTGGGTTCCTTGCATTTATGCCCCGGGGAGTATTTCTCATCACAGTAGCAACACAATCCTTTATTTCTTCTTTCTGCCATTTTTGTTGGTGACATATTTTGAACCTTAAGTGTTTGGGTAGTGCTCGAAGCCTGGGTGGGGCATCCCTTGGCTATGAGATTTGGACGAGTCGACTGGGCCGCTAACACATGTTCTACTTCATGAGTTGTCGTCCAAGCTGCCAGCCATGTGACTTGGTGGTGCATCTAGACATGGGCTTGTATGGCATCTTTGAGACCACTAATAAAACATTCCAAGTATAATTCATCTACTAGACCTCCTGTGTGGAAGGATAATGCTTCAAAGGCTTTAATGTATTCATGCACTATTCCTATTTGTCAGAGCTTAGTAAGACAACCCAAAAAGTTAGATTCATGGTCAAGGCAATCAAAAAGGGCTTTTGAGAATATCTACCAAGTCATTGGCCTTGCATAGTAGTGTTGATGCCACTACCACCATTGCCATCTTTCTTGGTCCAAGTACAGGCTTCCCAAACTTATCTTAGTCACATCATCTCTGATGTAATTCAATGTGAAATATTGCTCCATTTGTGATAGCCATATGGCCAGATGAGAGCCAAAAAATTTATACATGTCTAGGTTGGGTGGTTGAGGCTAGGACTGTTGGTGGTTTCCATAGAAGTGAAGAGAATGGTTAGGTTTTCCCTCAAGGTTTTCATTAAAAGCATATGCCTTCGATTGTTCCCCCAACTTGCCCTTTGTGATTGCGTCATTTAAGGACTAGATCTGCCTCGTTAATTCCTCCAACTTTTGTTCAATGGTGTCTATCTTCTCACTGGCCATAGCTTGAGCTCTAGTTTGTACCATGCACAGATCTGATGCACTTGTTGTTACTGTGAAAAAAAATTGGGACCACCCGAAATTTTGACACTAACAGGTGAATGGTACCACCTTACTTGGCCCATCGACCTGATTCTTATGGGCTGTCTCCTATAAGCATCTCGAGAGTTTTTTTTTTTTTTTGAACTCTGAAAGGAGTTTTACTTCTTGCTTAGGAATACTGCAGTAGTTGGTTCCTAGAAAAGTTAATTATGCCCAATTTCCTATGAGAATCACACCCAGGTATAGGAGCCACAAGCCTTCCCGCACAAATAGTTAGATCTATCGGTGAAACCCTCAACTGCAGAGTATGAGTAGGAATGTGGTAGTAATCAAACCCCTGTTGCTAGATCTGAATGGCGGATCCGATTGTTTCAGCTGCAACAGAACCCAACCTTCTAGACCTGATCTAGTAAAGATGAGGCACGATCTAGAGAGAGACAAGGGAGCTATGCTCTCAAGGAGTGTTAGGTGCTATAGATCGCAATATACATAAGGGTCCAATAGTAGTACTCGGCCCAATCTTTCAGGGCACTAACTAAGGAGAATCAACCGTACCCTTAGCCGTACTACTCGACTACACTATCATATGCATGAGTAATCTCCCTGAGTGTTGTTCTTTATGTGTGTAGCAGCAAGATGGCCGACGGTTTATCTATGGTGAGGTTTGAGGTGAGCCTAGGGGCTTCCAATATACCTAGAGGGTACTTGGAAGACAGTCTGTGTGTGGTTCTGTCTAATGCGCTACTACTCGAAGGGGTACCCACAAGGGTTACAAGGGAGTCCAACAAGCGTGACCACCTCTTGTATTTCCTGTGTGCATGCCTCTCCAAATCCATAGGTTTATGTGCTTAATGACAGATCCTGTGGTTTAAAG
>APFE031478933.1:0-11591 GCA_000404065.3 Pinus taeda
ACTATGCCAAGTACATTGCATTCAAAATACATGATCAGTTGTCCAGACTGAACAGAGAGGCAATATTCAAATATTCCTCATACATCTACCACCTGTTCTTGTATTATCAGACTGACAGCTTCCAATGCTCAATCAGGAAGCTAGACTCAAAAGGGGAAAGAAGGTCTGTGATCTTCTGGTCTTCAATTTTTCACCAGGTTCAGGACTCCCCTTACTCATACTGTGAGTTTGTGGATCAATTTGTGTATCCAGTCATCTGCCTACTGAAGAGGACTCCCCCTGCAAGATTATCCAGAGATATGCAGAAAATTTTGCAGCTATCTAGAACCTACAAAATTGGTGACTGGTATTTGTACCAAAACCACTCAGTCATCAGGATCTATGGCTGTGAGCTCTGTCCATACAGACTCCCAAAGTACGTTCCCATAAGGCTGTTTGCTCTGGAGTACTATAGGCAACTGATAAACTCAGACCTAACACATTTTCACAGTGCCAAGAAGAAGGCCAACCTGAAATTCAGGGACCACTTGGGCCCATTCACAATGAACAAAAAGGATGGTTGGCAGGAGGCTGACCAAATATTGGGGCAGCAATTAAAACTCAAGAAGAGTTTCTGGTGGGTCCCTTATGACCCAGAAGGTTTCATAAGTGCAAGAAGAGTCAAATTCAGGCTACATCCTTATAACCACTCCCCCCTCTCACAAGTACAACCATTTGCAAATCAGGATGAATGGGTGCCTGGGACAATAGTGGAGGAGTTGACTCAGGAAGAACTAATGGAACAAAATGTGAAAGATCTTGAAAAAACTCTTGACTTGGACTCTTGTCAACAGGTTTTCAAGCAATCAGTCCAGACAGAGGAAAGCACCTCAGCCACACTACACATCCAAGAAGCTCCAGCAACAACTGCCAAAGGAAAGGAGAAGATGGATGTGTATCAGGAAGCAGAAGCAGGGCAGCCCAGTACCACAGGAGATCAGCAAACAACACAGGCTCCTCCCCTGCAAACTGAACAAATCCAAAACCCATTTTTGCAGACCCCTCTAAACAGTGAGAGAGGGAGGAAAAGGGACAGAGCAGAAGTAACACCCCCTACAGGGTCAGTACAGCAACCAGAGGCTAAAAGGCAAAGGACCGACCCTGAAGCTGAAGGAGAAATAAGTGAAGAGCTGGAACGAAGTCAAAACAGGGAAAAACAAGCAAGCCAACCAACAACCACCAGCTCAATCCATCCTGAACAATCCCAACAACACACAGTGGAGGTATCTTCCTCCAGACAGCAGGGACAGAGGCCAGCCACAGTCAAAGAGGGATTTATAGAGATTAAGGCTCAGAATGAGTTATTGAGAGTACAGTTATATGAGCAGTTCCTCAACACCACCCCAGCCAAAAAACAAAGATTAATGGCTGCATTTGACTTTAAGGATGAAAAGATGATATTTACTCATCTTAAACCAAGGGTCCCACACCCAAAGACTCCAGAGGACTACTACAAATCTAATATGGAGGTCTTTGCCAAGGACATACACCCCATGGACCAAATAGAGTTGCACAAGCAAACTGGGGAAATGGTGTATGCCACACTTGCTGACAAGGCAATGCTGGCCCACCAGCTAAAAGAGTCACTAAAGCACACCAACAGACAGCTGGACTTGGAAAGACTATCCTCCTCTGCCAAAGATAATAGAATAAAAACTTTGGAGGACATAATTGTTGAACAAGGCTACAATCCAAAGGACCCAAAGGGTGTCAAGGCCCTTATGAAGAAGAAGGAGGATGACATAGCTGCATTGAGAAGGCAGGCGAAATTGCCTCCTACCATCCATCCTGACACAGCACAACTGGCCCAGGAAAAACAGGTGGACCAAGCTATGGAATTGCTCCTAGCTATGAACCAGAGGATAGTAGAGATGGAGGCAGAATTGGAGAAAGCCATGCAGCAGAAACAAGGGGAAACTGCCTCCCAGCCACCTCAGACCTCCACAAATGTTCAAGTTGCCCCTACAGTTCAAACAGCAGCAGCTCCTGTCAGTACTCCAGCACCTACCACTGCCACATCAGCAACTGGAGCAACTGTGGGGGTCACAGCAGCAGCAGAATCCAGCCTGAGCATGGAAGAAATGATGAAGGCTGTCAAGGAGCTGGAGGGCCAGGTCTCAGAGATAAATGTCACTAAGGAGAAGCTAGCCAAACTGGAAGCCAGCTATGATAAATCAAAAATGACCGTGGCTGAGAGGGAAAGGGAGGTAAAAGCCTTGAAGAAGACCATTGCAGAACTGGAGAAAAAGCTCAATTTTGAGGAGGTGACTGCAGAAATCAAGCAGGTGATATGGACTGCCATTGGACAGGTAATCACTAACCAGTGGGAGTACATAGTTGCCATATATGAGCAGATAGGGCTAATTGGCAAGGCAAAGAAAGAGCTATACAGAGCAAGAAATGAGCTAGGCAACATGGCAGACCTTGCCCCTAAGATGATAGAAATTTTGAATCACAGGAATAGTTCTCAGCTGATCCAAATGGGAATTGAAAACAGGACTGAAACTATTTCTGTAATTAAGAAAACTACAACAATGAGAAACTTGATCCAAACACTGGACAGAAGGGTGCATGACATGCAAGCAGATATAGCCAAGTTCCAGAACAGGTTCAAAGCCCTGCAGGACAAAGGGCTTCCCAGTTTGGAGGAATCAGGAAAGCTTCTCTCTTATGAGAAGTACATTAAAAGACTGAGAACCTTTTCAGCTGTGCAGATTGCTGAGGCTTCAGGGTCATCTACAGCAGGCCCACTAACAGGACAGGTTCTTTTTAATAAATTAGATAATTTGTTTTTCATTAAAAATGAGGTGGCACATCTATTTGATAAGCCTCCCGATTTTTACAAGTACACAGAGGCCGATGAGACCGTTGGGGCAATTTTGAAGCACCAGCTTCCCCATCCCGAAACGTGGCATGACCTGGTAAGGATACTTTTGAACCAAGGCTAGGGGAAAAGAAACTTTCTGCAGCAATTTGTCCATATTGCGCCAGACAGGTGGCCAAAGCTATTAAAGCAAGCACGAAGATGCTGAGCCAACTCAGCACAGGTACACAGCACAGGTACTCGGCATCAACATCAACAGGTACAGGCTACAAGAGCAAGAAAGATACAGAAAATCAGAAGTAGCAGAGCACTTCAGCACTTTATTTATGAAAAACTGCGCAGTTAGCTCCGTAGTGCTCGAAGGTCAACAAGTCATCTTGTCAGGAGTTAATAGCTTTAAAGAAGCATGTACCCTTGTAATAACTTCTCATCTACTTCCTCTGAACAAGTGTAAGAGATTTTCCCTCTCAGACGACTCGATTCCTGAGAGATTTTTGTATGTAAAACCCTATATATTGACCCTCGCATTTTTAGAGAGGGGTTGGACTCCGGATGTAAAGAAGCTCTGTTCTTCTTTGTATTTCCAGATATTGTAATCTTCAGGCAATTTTAATACAAAGACAGTGAGATTTCTGAAAGATGGTTGCTCTCTTTTGATCTTTTGGTGGTGTGTGGCTCGAAGCAGCAAGATTCCTCTGCATTACATGATTCAAATAAGTTCTTTCTCGTGACTCTTTGTTTCATCTGTGTTCTGTTATTTCATATGTATCACATGTTTGCTATGTGTTTAAGCTCCAGATAGTGAAGAAAAAGGATAGTATCAGGATTTAGTCTTTGACTACCCTGAGCTCAATCTGAATTGTCTCCTGTGTTATCTTATGATAAGGTGTTTTAAAGCGTAATTCTTAAATGCTACCTTCAAATACCACATCACCATTGTGTATTGTTGTTTAGGAATTCAAGTAATTGCTCTTAGACAGCAAGCCTTTTTCACAAATATACTGCTTAGTAAGGAACTCTTAATCGCTCATTGCTATCTGTATCCACCTAGTTATCGCTATTACAGTTTGTTTCATGAAATGCACACAGGCCTTGTAGCTTTCATCCTCACCCAGACCAAGATTTCAAAACAGAACGCTCTTAGACCCCATTGCCCAATGGATTAGTCTTGCCTATTGATATACTCCAAAGAAAAATCAGAGGCATCCTCCCAACCAAACATTTAAAAAACCAAAAACACTTAAACAACAAAAACAGATATCATAACTAGCCTAAAACTTTCACTGCAAGCAGTGACCAAGTCCACATAGAGAGAGCCCTCTCTGACTGCAGCTGGGCTAGAAGCTGCAGCCCAAAGCTTGGTTAGTGGTTACCCCGGCCATATCCTCTTGGGAGTCAAAGAGGACAACCTGGGTGTTAACATAAATGGCGACTCCACTGGGGACTTTCAGGATCTAAAGCCTAAAGCCTGTCAAGAAATCACCCTCACAATCTGAATATCAGTTAAGACATCTCTAAACCGCTCCTATCTAAACACTTGCAGCCTAAAGGAAGAGATGAACCAGACTTGTTTTCAAACGTTACAAATCTACAGAGCTTTAGAGCTCTAGACCAGTCCTGGTTGTACAAAACTTCCATAATACTTTATAGGACTAGTTCAGAAAACTGGCTCCCAAGAAAAACCTCAGGTACACAAGGAATAACCCTGATCCCAACCCTCCCACAATATTTGAAAACCCCAACACTGTCCTCAAGTTTGTTAGAAACCAACAAACACAAGACCAGCGTGCTGACATCAGTCCACAGGCAGAGCTTCCTGACTCAATCTCAACTCCTGTCAAGGTCTTAGTACGTTCTACTCCTAATTCCCCCAGTTCCCCATCATCATCCCAAACTCCCCCACCCATACCTTCTTCTCCCACACAAGTCTTTCAACCCCTCCCCGTGATACCTGCTGTTCCTCTTATCCCAGTTGTACTGATTAACCCCCAGAATCCAGAAAACATGGCCAGGTATGCACCTCTGCAATTACCTGCCAACCCAGTGGCCTTACCCCAAGACTATCAGGCCAAAATAATCCATTTTGACTCCACTGGACCTTATTCTGCCATCCAGCATACCAAGAAAATGCAAGACTACTTTGAAAACTATGAAATAGATGATGAAACTATAAGGATGAGGATATTTGTCCAGAGCCTGATAGGGGATGTAAGAACATGGTTCAGATCTTTGCCTGCAAACAGCATCACTACCCCTGAAGAACTTTACCAGTCCTTCACCAACAGATGGGAGAAAAAGAAAGATCCTCTACACATACTGGGTGAGTATGATACCATTAGAAGAGGTGCTCAAGAAACAGTACTGGAATATTGTGCTAGGTTCAACAATGTCTATAATGCTATACCTCAGAACCTAAGGCCCCCTCCTGATTTGGCACTATACAAATTCCCAGATGGGTTTGATCCGGATATGGCCTATCAACTTAAAGAAAGAGACCCTAGATCCCTTGAAGAAGCTCAGAGAGTTGCTGTCACAGTGGAAGCAAACCTGATTGCCAAAAGGAATAGGGCCAGAATAGAGAAGAAAGTTGTCCCTAAAGAAGAACCCTCAGCTTTAGACCAAAAGTTAGATGCAATAATAGCTGGCATGAAGAGGTTGGGTGACAGGGTTGAATCTGTGGAAAGAAAATCTTCATGGGAGGCACCACCAAACAACTCCAACAGGAATCCCAATTTCAGAAGGAACCTAAACCCTAGGGGCAGCAAAGCCAATAATGATCCAGAAATCAGACCACCATTTCAGGAAAACTATGCCGAGACCTCCACATCTGAAAATCAAACAGAAGATGCCCATATCCACCTGATGGGCCTTGATGATAGGGACCAAATCTTTTTGAGCCAAGAAGACCAGGATGAGGAGGATATCAAACAGTTTCAGACTAGTTCAGGGGAATCATTTGATTTCAAGCAAGGCTATGACACTGCTGTTTATGAGGTGCATAAACAGTACAAGTTAAGAAGTAGGACTGTTAATGTAACACAACCTGACAAAACAAAAGATAAACTACAGCCCAAAAATGCCATAGTTGCAGAACCAAAAAGCACAACTGATTCACCCACAATAGGAATAACCATTGAAGATGTCACTGAACAAACATCAAGTTCACAACCCTCAACAGTTGAACAGTCTAAGCCAAACAAAGGGTCTCAAGAGGGGATCAACAACTATAAACCTCTAGAACAAGAACAAAGCTCAAAGGACAAAGAGAGTAAACTCACCAAAGCACAAACAGAAAAGCCCTTTGACTTAGAAACTGAAATAGGCAAACTGAAAATAACCATACCCCTGGCCGAACTTGCCAAAAATAAGATCTACAAACAGCAAATTCAGAGATCTCTCCAACTCAACAATGACAAAAGCAAAGACAATGCGGATAACGTTAATGTGTTGGATGACACCCCTGAACTGCTCTTTGGCCCTGAGGTTGATGGAAAACCAGCAGACTCAGGGATCTTACCTTTCTATGTTAGCCTACATGTGCATGACAAAATATTGCACAATGCAATGTTTGACTCAGGCGCATCTCACAACTTAATGCCAAAATCAGTGATGGAAAGGCTAAATCTTGATATCACAAGACCTTACAAGGACCTCTTTTCATTTGACTCCAGTCAAGTTAAATGTTTAGGCCTAATAAAAGACCTATGTGTGTCTTTGGTCCAATATCCCAACAAAACCATCTTAATGGATGTAGTTGTTGCGGATATTCCAGCCAAATATGGGATGTTATTGTCAAGATCATGGGGAGCCAAACTCCAAGGATCTCTTCAACTGGACATGTCTTATGCAACTATTGCAGTCTTTGGTCAACCCAAGAGACTGTATAGGGAGTCACTGATGAAATACATGGTTAGTAGTAAAGAGAAACCCCAAAACTTTCCCATATATGCAGTCCACTCTGACACAGACTCATACATCCTATTCAATGACAACATGGGCAACAACAATAATGAACCTGTTCAGACAAATAAAACCAATCAAACTGCTGAAAAACAAGACCTTGATATTCAAGCACAAATTGAAACAGACAACACTAATATTCTAGGTCACAAAACAAACAGCAGTAAAAACACAATACCAAAAAGAGAAAATGAAGTAGGGACTCCTTCACAAAACAAAACAATCCCACCAAGTGAGAAAGAAGTCAAGCACACCCAACCAGAAAATCAATCCATGCTCCAGATCACAAATACATGCTACACAGATTATACCCAAAACCCCCTAAAAAAGGAGTCTTTATGGTTCCTAGAGTTTGATGGTTCAGTCAACAAGTTAGGGGCAGGAGCAGGAGTATGGGTGCACAATAAAGAAAGCAGTTATGCAGAGGGAAGGGCTTATAGACTGAACTTTAGATGTACCAACAATATGGCCGAATATGAGGCCCTGTTACTAGGCCTCAAGCTGGTGAAATCCCTTGAAGTTACCAGAGTATCAATCCTAGGGGATTCTGACTTGGTTATCCAACAGGTTAAGGGCAATTTTGTTACCAAAGATAATAGACTCAGGTCTTACAGAGCTGTAGCTACCAAGCTACTTAAATCTTTTGTTGAATTCCAGGTCACCAAAGTCCCTAGGTCCCAAAACATGCATGCACATAGCTTAGCCATGTTTGCAAGTACTTGCAAACTACCCTTCAACCCTCATCACCGTTTCACAGCTGAGGTGAAACATGGACCGTCAGTCCCAAATAACATAACAGACTGGCAAGTATTTGACAATGATACACAAATAAAAAATTTCCTGAATCTACAGGAAGAATTTTCAGGCCTCAACATAGACACTCAGCCAGCAAGTCAATTGCAAATACTCAACTTAGATGACAGCCAAGTACTGTCGCCCAAAACTGCACACCAAATGTTGCATCCTACAATTTTTAATCAGAACAACATTCAAGAAATTCAACAGTTTGAGCATCAAGAAAGATATGAAGATGAAACTGAAATGATAGAGCTAAAGAGCAATTTTCTGCCCATAGGCTTAGCTCCATTAGAAGATATTTTTGATTCCAATGATGTCCCTAATAAACCAAAGTTTGAACCCCTAAATGCTGCCATTGAAGAACATAACATAGGGACAGTTCAACAACCCAAAATAATAAAACTGTCAGCTGCATTGCCACCTAACCAAAAGCCCAAATACATTGATTTGTTTAAAGAATTTCAGGATGTATTTGCATGGAGTTATGAGGACCTTAAATCCTATGATACTTCTGTTATACAACACACAATCCCACTCAAGCCAAACCAAAAGCCCTTTAAACAAAAATTGAGAAGAATAAACCCCATGCTCCTCCCAGCAATGGAGCAAGAAGTCCAAAACATGTATAAAGCAGGAATAATAGCACCAATCAGGTTTTCTGATTGGATTTCAAACCTAGTTCCCACAAGGAAGAAAACAGGTGAAATTAGGCTCTGTGTGGACTTAAGAAACCTCAACCAAGTCTCACTGAAGGACAACTACCCCCTACCTAAAATGGACCACATTTTGCAAAGAGTGGTAGGTTCTTCAAGGATTTCCTTGTTGGATGGCTTTTCAGGTTTTAACCAGATTCTAGTACACCCTGATGATCAGGACAAAACAGCATTCACAACCCCATGGGGGACCTTCAAATATGTTAAAATGCCTTTTGGTTTAAAGAATGCAGGGGCTACATTCCAAAGAGCAATGGATATTGCCTTTGCCAAAGAAATTCATGACTTCCTAGTCATTTATCTGGATGATCTTACACCATTTTCCAAATCAGATCATGAACATCTAAATCACCTCAGACAAATCTTTCTGAAGTGCAGAAAATATGGGATATCATTGAATCCCAAGAAATCCATTTTCGGTCTGGAGGAAGGTAAACTACTAGGACACATTATCTCCAAGGATGGCATTAGAATTGATCCAGACAGAATCCAGGCCATCCAAAATATGCCCCATCCCAGAAACATAAAAGAATTACAAGCCTTTCTGGGGAAAATCAACTTTTTAAGAAGATTTATCCCAAATTTGGCTGAGCTGAGCAGATTTCTCAATAATATGCTCAGGAAAGATTCCAAAGTTAAATGGACAGTGGATGCTAAACAAGCCTTTGAAAGCATCAAACTTGCTCTCACCCAAACCCCTGTCCTGACCAGCCCTCAATTTGACAGAGACTTCATCATTTTCTCCTTTGCCTCTGAACATACAGTTGCTGCAGTTTTGCTTCAAAAGGATGATTTAGGAAATGAAAAACCCATAGCCTTCTTCAGCAAAGCTTTAAGAGATGCCCCCCTCAAATACCAAATTATGGAAAAACAGGCCTATGCCCTGGTCAAAGCCATCAAAGACTTCAGGATTTATATCCTTTATTCTCATGTAGTTGCTTATGTACCAAACCCAATTGTCAAAGACATCCTTACACAGGAGAACTTAGAGGGCAGAAGAGGCAAATGGATAGCAAGTATTTTGGAATTTGACATAGAAATAAAGCCTACCAAACTCATAAAAGGGCAGGGCTTAGCAAAACTAATGACTGAAACAAACTTCCAAGCCCTCGACATAAACCAACTAGACAGTGAACAGGAGCTGGCGACTCCAAAGATCAATGTAGCCTTTGAGCAATCCCCTTGGTATTCTGATATTTTTTATGTATTGCAAAACCTGTGTGCTCCCCCAGGACTGTCTAGGACCAAGAGTAGGTTTGTGAAAATGAAAGCCTCTAAATTCTGTGTCATGGAAGAGAATTTGCTTTGGAGGAATCATGAGGGAATCTTGTTAAATTGCCTAATTGAAAATGAAGCCAACAGGATCATGGAAGAATTTCATGCAGGAGAATGTGGTGGTCATCTCTACTGGAAATCCACTGTGAACAAAATACTGAGGGCTGGATATTACTGGCCCACTGTCTTTTCTGATGTCAAGAGATTCACCACTGCATGTCACAAATGCCAAGTGTTTGAAGGAAAAAGACAGCTGCTGCCTTTACCCCCGAGGCCTATTGCAACAGAGAAACCATTCCAGCAATGGGGCCTTGATTTCATTGGAGAAATCAACCCCTCTTCTTCAGGGAAACACAGGTGGATTCTTACAGCAACAGATTACTTTACAAAGTGGATTGAGGCAATTCCATGCAGGCAAGCAAATGACTCTACCATCATTCAATTCTTGGAAACAAACATTCTGGCTAGATTTGGATGCCCTGACAAAATAATAACAGATAATGCTGCTGCATTCAGATATAAGAAAATGGTGAGTTTCTGCCATAAATTTCATATTACATTGGGCCACTCTACAGCATACTATCCCCAGGGCAATGGGCTGGCAGAATCCTCAAACAAAAGCCTGGTAAATATGATCAAGAAATTATTAGAGGAGAACAAGAAAAATTGGCACAAGAAACTAGTAAATGCATTATGGGCAGACAGACTAACAACTAAGAGATCAATTGGAGTCAGCCCATATGAGTTAGTCTATGGTTTAGAGGCTAAATTCCCTTCATCATTAGGGATCCCTGCTATGAAGATGCTCCAGGAGTGCCAAGCTGAGCCCAATGACATGCAAAGAAGGATAAATCAGATTATAGGTTTACAGCAAACCAGGGAGGAAGTATTCAACAGAGTTCAACTGCTGCAAGAAAAACTTAAAAGGGCATTTGACAGAAGAACCAAAGTAGAGAATTTCAACATAGGTGACAAAGTCCTCAAATGGGATTCAAGAAGAGAGAGCAAAGGTAAACATGGGAAGTTTGACTCCCTTTGGAGAGGACCATTCTTAATACAAGCTGTGCAAGGAAATAACACCTATTTTCTGCAAAATTTGGAGGAAACTGACTTAGAGGAAGGCCCTGTCAATGGCAGGATGCTAAAGCACTATGTTAATTACCTCCCATAAAAGAGTTAGCATAATCTGTACATAGTCAATGTATATAAATTCTGTGTGTATTGTATATATTGTTCTTATAGGAGCATGAAGGTGAGATCACTCTGAAGGCATTACAGATAAAGAATGAAATGGGAAAACAGGATGTATTTCAGTTTATCAGTAACAGAAGCCCAAAAGTGCCAGAGAAGCAGTATAAGAACTAAGGCACACTGACCTGCTGTTCTTGGTTTTTCCAGGAGAAAAACCATCCCCATGTGGAGCCACTGTTAGATACCTATACCAATAGGTTTCATATTTCATGATTGGAGATCAAAGGTCCAAATATGCTCTGCTTTGATGATGCAAAGATCACATATTTCCTCAAAAAGGACTAATGCCTGTCTCAGTTTTGACATAAACTTAATTTTGATGGATGGTCCAACAGTCTAATCTGGATCATGCCATGTTTTCAATTGACTTGTTGTAGAATAGAGAATGATATCTGTCCAAACTGTTTAATCTTGGCAGATCAGTAGATAGGTAGAGAAACAAAGGTTCCCAACTGTCTAATCTGGGACCTTGGAAGGAATAAGGGTAGCATTAGATAGGGAATATGAGAAAAGCCAATAAAAGAAAAGGCATGCAAAGGGTCTGCAAGTCCAAGTGCACCCTCCAAGGAAGAAGAAAAAATGTTAGGTGAAATAGTTGGGTAGGTAGATGGGGTTGCAGAAATTGTTTTTCTTCCAAGATCAAAGTCGCTGAAACATCTTCAGGAAGAACAGCACTGGAGCATGACTAACTCCCCTGTCTTTCATTTGTAAGATACTCATTACTAACTCCC
>APFE031478935.1:0-26275 GCA_000404065.3 Pinus taeda
ACTCACAATAAGCTTCTTGGTGGATGGGTTATACAACCTATAAGCTTTGGATTCCTCATTGTATCCAATGAAAATACATTTCTCCCCTTTGCTATCCAACTTCTTCCTTAGTTGATTTGGAATGTGTGCATAAGCCACACATCCAAAAACTTTCATGTGGGTGACTCCTTGCTTTGTCCCACTCCATGCTTCTTTCGGCACTCTGTTCATGACTAATTTTGTAGGGCATCTATTCAAAATGTACGCTGCACAGTGTACAACTTTAGCCCAATAATCATTTGGCAAATGCTTTTCCTTTAACATACTCCTCGCCATATCCATGATTGTCCTATTCTTCCTTTCAACAACTCCATTTTTCTGTGGAGTGTACCTAGTAGTAAACTGCTTATGAATTCCATTTTCTTTACAAAAATGTAGAAATTCTTTGGAGATATACTCACCTCCTCTATCAGTTCTTAGAACTTTGATATGCAACCCACTTTGGTTTTCTACAAGTGCTTTGAAATTGCAAAATATTTCAAACACTTCACTTTTGTTCTTCAGGAAACAAACCCAAGTTTTTCTAGTAAAATCATCAATAAGTGTTAGCACATAGTGGCTGCTTGCAAGTGATGGAGTTTGCATCGGTCCACATAAATCTGAGTGGACAATCTCTAAGGGTGCTTTTGCCCTTATACTTTTCCGAGATGGAAAACTTTCTTTATGTTGTTTTCCCAAGATACAACCTTCACAAAGGTTGTCTGGTTTCTCTATCAATGGTAATCCTCTTACCATTCCTTTTCTATTCAACAAGTTAAGACCTCCAAAGTTGAGATGTCCAAATCTCAAGTGCCACAACCAATTTTCATCTTTTGGTTCGCTTTGGAAAGCCTCTTGTGTCACTGCTGCTATTTCTTCTCCATTTTTTAAATCTGCTTTCATTCTAAGAGGGAACATCATGTTCCTTGTCATCTTCACTTCAACAATACATTGTTTGCTGGGTGTTTTATCCATGATGGTGCATACATCATTCACAAAGAAAACATTGTACCCCTTTTGAATAAGTTGTCCAATACTTATGAGGTTACATTTTATTCCAGGAACATAATAAACATCTGCTATGGTTTTCTTTTCACCTTTCCTTGTTAAGACATTTACTTCTCCTTTTCCCATAACAGAAACTTTACTATCAGTCCCTAGTGTGTCTTGTGACTTCACACTCTGATCTAACATAGAAAACAGGGCTATGTTTCCTGTCATATGGTTACTGTAACCAGAGTCTAGAAACCATACATCTTCACTCTTTGCTTCAGCCATATTATAGGCTAAAAACAAACTATCTTGGCTGATATTTTCTCTAGTGAAATTTGCACTAGTTCTATTACTCATATCATGCTGCTTCTTCCTACATTCATTTGCATAATGCCCATATTTTTTTTACAATAGTGACATTGGACATTGGATTTATCATACCTTTGTCCTTGAGCATGATGTTGTCCACTTTGTTGGCTGCTGCCTTCGCCTTGGTTCTGATTTGGATTGTTGCCTCTTCCTTGAGCATTTGCTGGACTGTTTCTTCCACCTCTGTTTTAGCTTCTTCCTCTTCCTCTCTTGTTTCCTCTGCCTTGACCTCTTCCTCTTCCAAAGAACATATGGGTCTTAAAGGCATGCTCTAGAGATGATTTTTCATTTCTACTCAATCTCTGCTCATGTGTTATCAGTGATGCATGTAGTTCATCAACTGAGAAGTTTGTGAGATCCTTTGTCTCTTCTATGGTGGTGACAATCACATCGAACCTTGAGGGTAGGATCCTCAATAGTTTCTCCACAATCCTCCTTTCTTCAAGAATCTTTCCATGAGACCTTATCTGTGTGACTAGAACAATCACATGTGTGAAGAATGAGTCAATATTATCTGACTCTTTCATGCAGAGAGTCTCAAAATCTCTCCTTAGCGACTGTAGTTTTGCTGTCTTCACTTTCTCCATGCCTTGATAGGCTATCTTGAGAGTTTTCCATGCTTCTTTGGATCTCTTGGCTGCTGCTATCCTTGGAAACACACTCTCATGCACTGCTTGATACAAAAAATAGAGGGCTTTAGAATCCTTCTTCTTATTGCTCTTCAACAATTCTTTCTCTGCCTGAGTCAAATTATTAAACTCATCTTCATCTGTTGGTTCTTCAAAACCATCATCAACAAATTCCCATAAGTCTTGGGAAGCAAGCAAAGCTCTCGTAGTTATTGCCCAATAGTCATAGTTTTTCCCATTAAATTGTGGGAGCTGAGTATTACAGATACCCATGCTAGTGTTGGCTCTAGCCATTCCTGCACTCTTGGATTCTTTCTTGACTGAGTCTTCACACTGCTAGAGAAGCTGGTGCAACAAGAAATCCTTCCTTCAGCTTCTTTGACACCTTCAAAGAGCCTGGACAACCTCTGATACCATGTTGGGAATTTTTGATAATTCCAAAACAACAATGAACAGAGAATAATGCTATGTTTTTAACACATGAAACAGAGTTTTTCACACACTAAAAAAGACTTTGTATTCATTAACAAGACTGTTGTTACAAAAGATTCTAGGCCAAGTTAAATCCAAAGGTGCTCATGAGCCCCTTGTTGCAGCTTAGCGAAACAGAGGAAATGTCAGAGAAACTAACAAAAAGCTCCAATCGTTCCCAGCTGAAAAACCTGTGCTTACTGTCAAGTTTCCTCTGTATTATCATTTTGGGCTTTCACAGTAACCACTAGCGCGCTAAGATTGTCAAAATTCCATAGAGGCTGCCAGCGTAGTTCACCTTGAATTACACGGTTCAATGCACAGTCAAAACTCTGTCTCTCATGTAAAATTAACACTGTTGTGTGTTACCTTACATCTCTTCAATCTGTTTCTCATAATTGGCTGATGGAAAAAAAATTTTGACAGTTGGACCCCAAAATTTCAGAGCTACAAGATCATAAGCCCTTGCCACCTTTTTTGTTGAATCGTATCCACTCCCTTTTCCAAGTACCGTCCCATAGATGGGCCTCATACCTACCAGTCCATCTATGTCTTCTGCACATTAATTGGAGGTTGTGCTCCCATACACGCATGCTAAAGTGGGTAGGGTGTTGGTAACCCACTGCAGAATCCATTATAACCACACATCCCTCTATCACCTCAAACATGAAACTCAATACACGAGCTTTGATTAACAACTTCACAGGGGTATGGCAATGGTGGATTCATCAATGCAAGGGGTATGGCAAAGGACTGGTGCTGCAGGTTAAAGTAATATTTCAACATAATTCTCTCAATTGCAGAGGTGCCTGTAATGTTCACGTCCATTATTAAAGTGGGTTTGAGCCTCTGCAACATTTTGGCATTGTGGTATACGAAAAAAAAGGACACTTAAGTGCAGCAATTTTTATACTTCGAAGAAAAAAAAAGGTAAATAAATCTGTTCAAAAACCGACAAACAACACTACTACCTCAGATTCATGTTTCCAGGGTGTTTTCAATTGTTCCCCCTCTATATTTAACACTCTTAAATTCTTTAATAGAATCTGAGGAGGTAAGGAGGAGTTCAGACAGTTCTCCCAGCGCAGATATATTAGTGGTGGTAACTGCCCAGTGTTGAATACTCGTTCAGCAGAATGACTTTGAGCCCTAAGCATGCTTAGGTTGCAGCTGCCTAGAAGGTTTTCAAAAGATTTTTAATGGTGATTTCCTTCAACCATGATAACTCCACGCACCTGAATTGTTCGCCCCCAGCAGTTAGAAACAAGATTGACAATATTGGGAAGTTCTAAGATTTCAAAACTTGACAGACAATTTTGATCACACAATGTTATTTCCAAGTTGGTTGAAAGCTTCAGGATACTTACAAATTATTGGGCAGACATATTATGAAGAAGATTCTCTGTGAAACGACAAAAACGACGTGGATATTCTGGATTTGCAGCTATATTTCTGCCGAGGTCTCGAAGGTGGTCATACATTCTGAGACGGTTCAGATCGTCCACCTCGACCAGGCATCTGTTTTCTAGCTTCCAAAGACCTAGCAACCCTTCTCATTTGGATCCATCCCATACTTTGATAGTCGTATCCCTATCTTCTCCTATAAAGAAACAGGCAACATCTAAGAATATTTGTTTTTCTTCATTATCTAGAGCATCATAGCTAATTCTAAGTGTGCTTCATATATCTTAGTGAAGTACTTCGGAGGTTTTCCGCAATTGCGCATTCGAAAGCTTCAAATCATATTTTCCATGAAGAAATGCCCCAAGCACTTTAAGCGATAGTGGCAAACCGTTGCAGACATTCAAAAACTCTTTAACCACTTCCTCAAATCCTACAATGGGATGGAGTTGACCGACGACATGCCAGCAAAAGAGCTCTTGCGAGTGCTCTCCCTTGAGACCTTTCAGTGTGTAAATGGATGAGTCTCCAAAAGCTGCACTTGTAAGTACATCCTTATTGCGAGATGTAATTAAAATTAAGCTACTTACATGAATGGTATCTCTAATCGGTGCACATAATGCATCCATTTGATCAATATGATCAATATCCTCTAAAATGATAAGAAACCGTTGAGAAACTGTTTTGAGCCTCTCTATCCCTTCAGAAACGCTTTTTATCTGTTCATTCAACTGTATCATATCGTTAAAAAGGCTACTCTGCAGGAAAGGTAAAGATTTGGATCTGATATCAAATAAGAAGCAATATCGACCGTAATTTGATTTCTCTTGGTTGAAGAATTGTTTAGAAAGGGGTAGTTTTCCCTACCCCGCAAAGACCTACAATTCCGAAAATTGAAGCCTTCTCGCTTTGCTGCTGCAGTGACAATGTTCTGTCCACATCTTTTACTTTTTGATTGAGGCTAGTAGGATATTTAGCGACATCCAAAGGTGGTTTGCGAACCTTTTTTAGAACTTGTTGGACGACCTCATGGACGAGCTGCCACTCTTCCCTGAATAATATTCACAATCACAGTCAACAGACGAATAAAAAACATCTACATAAATAATATGTGATATACTTATGAAGCCAACAAATCACAAAACTCAAATAACAGAGAGGGTCTTACTAAAACCGATTATATCTGCCACAGCAGAAAGAGTATTCCTCCATTTTTCTATGGTATTGGGGTCATACCTTGGTTGCTGACAATCAAATTCTCTCTTCCTTTCAAGCACGCCCAAATCTCTAGCATAAACTCGATCTCCACCGCGCGTCCACCGAAGATCTATGGGCTCGACTTTGTAGAAAATCGGAATTATTGTTGACCCTGACTTCAACATCTGTTCCCTCATCAATACGAGCTCGTGGAGACACCATCTTGATTGAGCATAAGTTGGTGAAAATATGGCTACATGAACGGACGTTGTTCGAATAGCCCCTTCGATTTGAGGATCCAACTTCTCTCCTCCTTGCAATTCTTTCTGGTCTAGAAAAATTGATAATCCAAGTTCTTTAAGGCGATGGTAGATATGGGTAATGAGTCCTTTCTTGACGTCAGGACCGCGGTGATTTAGAAACACTTCATACAAATAGCTATTGGTGGATGCAAAGGATGTAAAGTTAACGAGTGCCAATGGATACAGATTAACAAAGAAGCAAGATCGAATATATTTGGCAGAGATTGAGAATATGTTCTCAACTTCGATATTTGCCTATGAACGATTCAGGAGAGCAGAGAAGCTATCAGCTGCAGCTTTTCTGGTATCAAGACCTCAATTGAAAACAAAAGAGCTTTGATTTGTAGTGGATTACTTGAGGTTCTTATTTCCCAGTGGCAATAAATAGTGAACTAATACCGTAATCTGGTAATGCATGAAGTTTTCTACCAGTTTTCTTTTCTTCCAACATTATTGATTATCAGTTCTGTCGCAACATTATTGACTAAAAGTTAGCAAGACATTTTTTTCGACGAAAAATCTTTATTTTTCATTTAATCAAATGAGAACATTTTTCATTAATCAAATGAGAAATTACATATGGCCTGAAGAGAGGCAGGCAAATCATTATCAAATCATTATCAGACCAACACCATACCAAAGAAGAAAAAAAGAAATCACTAAGAACCAACAAATTAGTAACACTAGGAAAAAAACACAAAA
This sequence comes from Pinus taeda, assembly GCA_000404065.3. Classification (NCBI taxonomy): domain Eukaryota; kingdom Viridiplantae; phylum Streptophyta; class Pinopsida; order Pinales; family Pinaceae; genus Pinus; species Pinus taeda. The sequence goes on from APFE031478935.1 coordinate 6,083, forward strand.
AAAAACTAAGATAAAAACACAAAAACCAAAATAAACCAGACTGAAACAAAAATAAAAAATAAACCAAAATATACATCCAAAAAACAAGAAACAAAAACAAAAAATAAACCAGACTATACATCCCAAAAACAAAATAGAATATCAGATAGCTAAAGAACCAAGTTCCTGTACAATGCCATCCACCTTGTTTTCTTAAATCCTCTTAAATCCTTTTCTTAAATCCTTTAATGGAAGCGAAAGAACCAGCTTCCCCTACAATGACCTGGGTTGATTTCCTTGCGGAACCCTGCTTTACCACAAATAAGATTCCTTTACTTGGTAGTCCAAACCCATTCTTTATGCAAAACAACTTGCATCCACCTATATAAGATATGATTTTTTAAAAATGGAATAAATTTTGTGAAATTTTTTAGTAGAAATTCAGAAAAATCATCACTTTTATTATTTAAATTAAAGTTTTCACTCTATATATCAATTTTTTTATGAATTTAACATGTTATAAACCAATATAAAATATAGCCATAGTCTAAAAATTATATTTTTTATCTTGAAATTTATAGAAATTTTAGTTATATTTTAAAAAAATATAACAATAATTTTTATAAATCCAAATAAAAATTATCACACTTCCTAATTTTAAGTGACCTAAATATTTTCCAACTTTTTTAAACGTATCCCATATACCAAATGCTTTGACTGCGACGGTATCTTTTGTCCCACTCTCTTCATGGGGGATAACTGGCAATGGCATCAATGGACGTAAATGTTACAACAATATAAAATTTTGAGAAAAAAAAAAGTCAGAGTAAGCAGGGTTCTTACAATTTTTCATAGGCAACCGTACGCATCAATTTCAAATAAATGTTATGACAATTTTACATCGTTAAAATGATAAATATTATGACAATTTCACATCTTTAAAATCTTCTTTTTAATGTTAATACATTATGATAGTTGTACAAATCTCATAATCAATTATCAAATTGTTGAAAAATTGTTCTACTTAAAATAGTGTTTTAAAGATTATTGTTGAAGTAAATTTCAATTTTTAAAAATATTATTAATATATTTAAGTATTTTTTTATTATTAATTTTTTTTTTATACTGAATAGTGTTTTTATATATATGATTTGTTTTATATTTTTAAATATGGGTAATATATAAATATATATTATATAATATTTTTTTATATCTGCAGTATGTTTTATATATATATGATTTGTGTTTATATTATTTAAATTTGGATATAACACAATTTTAATATTAGGTATTAGTATAATTATTGTTTGGATATATTTTTGGTGGTTGGTATTTATATAATTAGAGTTTGAATATATTTTTGATTTGTGTTTTTATTATTTGAGTTCAAAAATATGATATTTTTATAAAGAATTTACACAATTTTATGTGAAGCTATTTTTAAGGATATGGGAATTGTTTGTGAGTGATTCTTTGAAGCTTGTTATCTTTTGAATGTGATTGTATGCTATCACATGTTAATCATGGTATGGATTCTCTAATTGTTTGATTCTTTAATTTTTATTATTAGATAAAACTTGTATATATTTTGTATCTAATCATATCTAAGATGACAACTCATAGAGGTAAGAAATTGCAATTTCATTACAATAACCAATATTATAATGCTTTCAAGTGTAATTATAAATAGTGGATTGCAATAAATGAAGGGCATACCTCGGCAAGTAGCTTAGCTTTTACTCAATTCATTAATCAAGGCCGGTCATTTGCTTCAAGATGTCATGGACAACACAAGTTACACTTCAAATTAGAAACTACCATGATAGTTTTGAATGAGATGTTTATTCAAGATGCATTTGATATGTTCATGTTTTAGAAGAAACGTAATGGGTTTCATCTCTTTCCTCCTTCCATGTGTATTGTTATATGCCTTCTATTAGGTGCACACATATGAATTCCATTAACCCCTAGACATGTCCATCCACTAGCTTGTCATCTCCTTCAAAGTTATCGATGTTTTGATACTCTACTCTTATGCTAATTTATATGTACTTTTGGTGATTTGATCATGTATCAATCTTTTGCGAGGGCCCCTAACAACTGACAATTCTTCTCTATAATCCTAGAATGACTATTAGTTGGGATGCCACTACCACAAGAATCAATCTCATGAATGATGTATCCTACCATAATGCAAGTATCCATTTATTTATAGAAGCAGTAGTTGAATCAACAAATGCAATCTCAAAGTTTCATTATCCATTATATGTACTCAACACTTGAAAGATCACATGAATTTAGGTCGTGTTTGTGAATCATCCATTCAATCTCTTCCTACACTATCTTTTATCATAGTAGATTTGTCAATGTCTCTATTGTTTCCCTACCCAAATTATTTATTGAAGTGCTAATTATAGAAACCAACATGTCCTTGCTACTTAATTTTTTGTCCATGGCATTGGCCTTCTCAAAGATGTCAAGCATCATGTTTAAAAAATCATTCCCATTTTCCACACTCATTTTCCTCCCCCCTCTCAATTTTTTCATTAGTAATCTCCTTCCATAATGCATTAAATTCTTTGTGCACTTTTTTTTGCTCTCTGATGTCCTACAAATTTGACCACCCTACATAAGGAATGAAATCTTTGATTTTGGAAGCATTGGCTACAACACAAAAACCACACATAATTTTACCCAATCCTTTAATTCGCACCAACTTATCCAATGAGGAACATAGAAGAGAGTAAAGCAAAGTATCATGGGGAGTTAGGCTAAGTGGTTGTACCAGATCAGTGACCTATTTTCATCTATGTATTGTTACATCATCCCCAAATAATTATTCTCATTTACAACCCTAAGAAAAAAAAACCAATATATCTCTCTCAAATCTTAATTGAGATTGTATTGTTAAAAGTGAGTTTGTCATTGAACACTTGTACCTCAAAGCTACCCTAGCAACATTGTTCATATCAACAACATATAATATGTTTAATGGTTTTTGCAATTTAATGCAAAAGAGTCATCCACATGTTTTATCATGGTTAAATAATAATTTGAAAATTAACAAGAAGAACGTTGTTAACCTGACCTAACTAAACCAAGCCTTATGTGTCAGCTTGAGACACCCAACACTAATACCCTAAGTAGGCTTTGGTTTCATTATGGAGCAAGGTAGTGAGAGTTGGAGTAGTCAATGAATCTTAAGGGTTTAGGAAAAATTGCCAATCTACAAACACCATGCAGAATAGTAAAGATAAGAATAGCAATATACATTTCTCTAGAAACAATGGTATATTTCTTAGATTCTCTCCATGTTCAAGATGATGTCATAGTGTTGAATGCCATATGTGAAATAAGTGACAACATAATGGCCCTAATGTGCTCTATATTTATGAAAATATCATGCACTAGCTTAATCATGGTGGAAGGTGTAACAACCCTCGTGAAGATTCCATGTAATAAAAGCTAATAAAGGCAAAAATATTAAACATGATTGATGGGACACTTATTCCAAGTTGAATGTAGGGTAAGACATCATAGTGTGGGTGTTGATTTGGTTGTTAATGGCTAAGGAAATTGGCAAAGGCAATGGCTAAGGCTTTGGAAAGGAAAAATGGAATTTTTGGCACATTTATTTATGAAAATAAAGGAAATTAGGAAAAAGGGAGGTGAAAGGTCACAAGTTGCATGTGAGGAGGAAAATGAAGGAAAATAATGCAAAATGAAGAAAATAGAGGCCTCATTCATAAAAAAGCTTCTAAGGATCAGTGGGTAGGCTTGGTCAGTGTAAGCTTATGTCAGTTCATTTCTGGAGTTCTCTCTCTATTCTCTCTCTCTCATACTCTTGGACACTTAGAGTTTTCTTGGAGCACTCTTGGAGAGTGCGGCATATTTGGAGTTTTGGAACAAGAAGGCAAAGGAAGAGCAAGAAAGTGCAAGAGGTCATCAAGATTAGTAGCTACAATGTTTTTTTCTTACAGGAACTGAGATGAATGTATGTTTTCCTCACTAGTTTTGCCATGTGTGTCATATGCATGTGGTTTGCTAGTTATGATCTGTCATTGGCATGAAGGATGGTCAGGATTGACAATGGATTGCCTAGCCTTGCTATTTCCTGGATAACCATGGAGATTGTGGGTATTTCATTGTTTTATTTTGGCTGGTTCTCATGTTTCCTTAGCTTAGGTTGAGTTATTAGTCTTGGAAGCCTTGGTTGGAAAAACACTCTGGAAGCCATGTAACATCTTGGGTTGAGTTACTAGTTGTGGAAGCCTTGGTTAGAAAAACGCTCTGGAATCCCTTGGTGGGTTGAGTTACTAGTCCTTTAAGATGTAGTTGGACAAACACTCTAGAAGTTCAGTAAAAGATGTGGGTTGAGTTATTAGTCCTGGAAGCCTTGGTTGGATAAACACTCCGAAAGTCCTGGAAGGCTTTGATAGAGACCAATCTAATGATGGTTTTGTGATATCCAACTGTGACATGGAATCATTGTTTGATGGGTTGAGGTGGATGGCCTTTGGAATCCCTGGATGGTTTTGGATTGATGTGTTCTATAAGATCCCATATTCATGCTTGGAATATGGCATGGGGGTGAATGGTTGAAGGGAGATTTGGCTTAGCCATTTTACGGTTGAGTGGAAGGTGGTAATCCCATACCGTGTTGGATTTTGCATCATTAATATGAAGTTATTTCTGCTTATTATCTCACGAGTATTATACTAGTTTATATGTGGATTATATGGTTGTTGTTTCCTTGGTATTTCTATTGTTATTATGTTGGTTATGAATGTGTATTATGACAGTGGCTATGTATGGCTCCCATCATGTTTTTACTTGTATATGAATGAACAATGTATCTATGGCTTAATGGATAAAACTGCAGCTAATGTGATAAGGAAACAAAGCTTCATAGTGAATCTCAGATAAGTATGAAACCCCTATGCTTAGATCTGTTGTTTACACCTATAGATTGCATTGATGCCAGTGTTTGATAGAATGTCAGTCCTAGTTGGGGATGGTCAAGCCTAGTCCTAGATTTAGTTTTTGGTTTATTAGTCTTATCATCATTTGTTTAATGGATTCCGGAAGTTACAACAATGTAACAGCCCTGGTAAAAATCCATGTAAAAATATATAAATCCCATGGTTGATGGGACACGTATTCCAAGTTGAATGTTGGGAAAAACATCCTAGTGGGTGTTCATTTGGTCTTTTATGGCTAAGGAAATTGGCAAAGGCAATGGCTAAGGCTTTGGAAAGGCAAAGTGGAATTTTGGCACAATTATTTATAAAATAAAGGAAATTAGGAGAAAATTGAAGGACAATAATGGAAAATGAAGAAAATATAGGCCACATTGATAAAAAGGCTTTTGAGGATTAGTGGGCAAGCTTGGTCAATGTAACCTTTTGTCAATTGAGTTTTGGAGCTCTCTCATTATTCTCTCTCTCTCTCTCTCATACTCTTGGACACTTAGAGTTCTCTTGGAGCATTTTGGCATTGGAGCAAGAAAGGCAAAGAAGGAAAGAGGAAGCAAGATCGAGCAGCGAAAGGCATGATCAAGCAGCTACAACAGGCTTCATTGCAGGTATCGACTTACATGTGTATTTTCCTTGCTAGATTTTGCATGCATGGCATTGCATGTGGTTATTTTCTATCATGGCATGGGTTTTGCCAAGTGTAACAATGTTTTCAACCTACCCTTTCCATTTCTGGATAGCCATGGTGCGATGGGGTTCTCATGTTTTGGTTGAGCTAGATTACTAGATGAATTCAAAGCTAGGTGAGGTGGATCTTCGAATGATAGAGCACATGGTCTAGTGGTCACTAAACTGAACTGTGGATCACAGTAAAGCCACTGACCTAGTGACCCCTGAGCAAAACTGTGCCTTGTGGTAAATAAAGGATTATGTTGCCTCGGTGGGCCTAGGAATCATTTCCAGTGAATGGAAAGATATACGGTAAAGCCAAGAGGTGGTTTGCTCTAAGTTGGGCCTAGTAATCCCAGGTTTGGGATATGTGGTAAACCTTGGAGAGTGGGTCTCAGTTTAGGGCCTAGTGATCCGAGTTTGGATTGTAGTAAAGTCTGAGAGACTAGGAGACAGGAAAATTCCTCATGGTGTAGGTGGAGAAACCCGGTGGCATCCATTCTTGTTTGGCCTAGTGATCGGGTGGATATCACAGTAAGGCTTGTTATGATGTGTTCATTGTGTTGGCCTAGTGATCCAGGATGGATTATGGTAAAGCATGTTTTTTTTTTATGAGGGTGAGGTGGTTTAGAATCAGTATGCCTTGGTTGGTTCTTTTGGTTTGAGTCCCACATTCATGCTTTGAATATGGCACAGGGGTGAATGGATGATGAAATATTTGGCTAAGCCATTCTATGGTCGGGTGGAACGTGGTAGTCCCATCTTCGATTGGTTTATTGCATTCATTAATGAGAAATTCATTCCCTTGATTTCCATGTGCAAAAATATTGATGTATATGTGGGTTTTGATGGCTGATATGTTTATGGTAAGTTTGTTCCTATTATGGTGGTTATATGTATATTTTATGACAACAACTATGTATGGCTCTCAGCATGTTTTTACTTGTAAATGAATGGTATCTATGGCCTAATAAATGATAATGCAACAAATGACATGAGGGAGCAATGGTTCATAGCGATTCTCAGATAAGTATGAGAACCTTACTCTTAATTATGTTATTTACACCTGCAGGTTACATGTTGATGATATGTATGACGAAATGCCTGAAATGGCTAGTAGGGGTTTGATAAAGGTCTTGTTCGACTTATTGCCTTTGCATCATTGTTTCCCTGTACTTTTACTGATTCCAAGCTATCACTCGATTTTGGGCAATGGACAAGCCTCTGGACCTGAAAAAGTGGCTTAAATCTCGGGGTTGCTGGCACATAACTGGAAATTTTGGTCTCTGGTCACTAGCAAGCAAGCCTATGAGAGCAACTTTAGGTTACTGCTCGCTCCCTTGCCCATAGCATGGAGCAATGATGGCCTAAGAGATCAGAACAATAGTGGGACCTGGGGACAAGATGTCTGAGTGCCTGACATGTCTCCTGAGGGTTCTGTTGCTGATGTTGGATGATTGTGTGTGATGTTCCGTTGATTTCACTTCCTTAAGGTCACATAGAGGTTGAATCTGATCATAGTAGCCTCTCGTCTCATGTTTACCCCGATTGGCATGATTACTTGGGTATATGTGGGAGGAGGGTGTTACAGAGTGGTATCAAAGCATGGTTGAACTATCGAACTGGATGGGCTATGTGTGTTGGCCATGCATGCATGCCAGTTGCATGTGTGTCTCTTACACTTGCATTCCATGTGCTTGTTGCATTGCATAATGTTGATCATGGTTGTAGTAAGGTTGTCATGAGGAACTTGATGTTGATTTGTTGGAATGCATCGTCATGAGTATATGATTGGTTACATATTGTTATATTTCACTTACATGTTTTTATGTGCTGCTTGATTACATCCTTGTATGTTAGGTTGCATTCTTATATGTTTGATTACATGTACCAGTCTTGTAGGTTGGTTACAAGTATTGATCGATTATGCTCGACTACATGTGTTCATGTGTATGTGTAATTGATTATGCATTTCTTATGCATGTTGATGGTTGCATGTGGCAATGTTTACAGTGGAGTAGTGGTTGGTTTCATGCATGAGGTCATAGTTTGTGAAGTTGATATGGTCATGCATTGACGTCTGGACTCTAGCTAGGCGGATGTGTATATGGTTTTGTACTCATGTGTTATATGTCTATATGCATTCGTTATGAACATATGGTCTTGGTTATAGTTATGCATGAATAATAGGTCAAAAATTCCTTGTGAAGTCATTGTATGCAAATTTAGGTCATCGTGGTGCTATTGGTTATTATGATGCTAATGTGTTGGCTGAGATAGAACAAGAGATGAAAATCATCATAATGAGGTTGTCTCATTAGACTTTGGGGTAAGAGAATATTGCCATAAATTTATTGTATGTTGGTATGAATGTATGTAAATTAAGGATTATTATATGAATTAGGTTTATGTACATGTCTTTTGATGTTATGATTACATTCATGATAGATGTTAGTTTATTAGTGTAGTTATATGAACAAATGTCGAATAGTCAAGAATGATACTAACTTGTAGTTGTATGCATTGGTATTGTTGTTTTGCGTTAGATAACTTGATTATTAGGTTATATGTTGTTGATGAGCATGATATATAGCTTATTGTTGTTATATGCTATTAACTTGATGATAAGGGTTATTTTATTAAGATCTTGATGTTGTAATTTAGATTGGCCATATGTGTGATGGTTATGTTCATTGAATTGAAGATCTTGATGTTATATGTATTGTGTTAAACTGGTTTTACCTATGTAGATGGTTATGGTTGCGATATCCAAGTATGAGCCGACATATTTGTGATATGGTGTCGTACTAATCTAGACTAATCGTACATATGTGATTGTTATGCATGAATGATAAATGCTTATGAGCTTATGATGTGAACATGTTAGTCAGTTACTGTTATGGATATCATGATTTATGTTTGAGTTGATATGTCGTGAAGTTGTGTCATGCTAACCAGGATTGATTGTGTAGACAAGATCGCCTCCCCTGAGATACATCAAGGTATGAGTTTGCTTATGTCATATATTTGGTACTTGACAGTTTGATTATGTTGTATAGTTGATTTAGCTGACATGGTGTGTTCATAGCTTGCTTGAATGTTTGATTAATTGCATGATATGAGTATGAGTTTATAGGGTTGCATGAAGAAATGATCTTTTTTTAAGATGATTGTACTAATACATATGTGTTGAGACAACTGATATGTACTTGCGTGTAAGTAGGTGATAGTTATAGGATTATGTCTAATGACTATGAGCTGACTATGGATTATGACATGATTGTTAGTCTTGCTAAATGTTGATTTCAAATTGATAGATATGATTGTCTTCATATTTGGAACATGTGGTTGACATGTGTGAGTAGTTTGTAGGAAGCACGTTGGTATTATCCTGACAAGGTAATAGTTAATGTGTTTATCTCACTAATAGTCGATGATGTGACAGTGCATAGTAACACTCAATTGTAGCAAGAAAAAGGTCAACTAAAGGAATTTGGAAATAATTCCTTTGGATATGTTTGGAAACCCTAATTCCAAACGAATGAATGATTTGCATACCGAAAGTATTCTTACCCTTGATTTCGTCCGAGTTATGTGGGTATGTGCTATATTCATGAACATGTATTTGACAGGTATATTAGCTAGTCTCTAGTTATAGGTGGATCTATCAAGGGAATTGGAGTCCCTTAAGAGATGGCGTGGAAGTGTTCAGTTGCAAGCAATGTGTTTGGAACAACAAGATAAGGTAACTAGTGTATTGTGATGTTTAGTTATGCATTTACATTATGTGTTAATGGAAGTATGATGTAGGGGATTGCATGGAAAGGGACTTCCATGAAATCTTCAAGAAGGCTCAGGTTGAGCTTTCCTTTGAAATCACTGGGAACCATGGGGATTGAGTCATGGTGTCTATTATTAGCCTTCTGCTTCTGGCATTTCGTGATTTTCTTGTGCTTTATTTTCAGTTTTGTTATGTCTAGTGCATGATCATGTAACTTTGTTTGTGGTGTCATATTGTTGTTGGTTTTCCATGGTTTTCCCCTTCTTTTTGTCTCGTTCTTTCCTTTATTGTTTTGAATCTTGATAATTTGTTGGGAAAGAGGAAATTTAATGGAGCTCAGGGAGAGTCATATGGTACCCAACAGGTAAAACCTGGATGAAGCTTGGTGCATGAGTAAGCACAATGGAAGGTAAGACTATGACAGTCAGTTGGATTGGTTGGGTCCATTGGTTTAGATGGACGCTAACAGTATAGTCATGAGAAAGGTAGCAGGAAAAGGTAAAGTAAACATATCTGAGGTGTTAGATGCCTTGGCTATGATGGAAACTATTGTTCTCAATGTTTTGAATATGTTGCACATGTAAAGGGTGATTTATTAACCTTGACCTTATAATATATGGTAATTTTGTTGTGATCATGATTATGCTAATGTTTATATGTATACATGTACATATGTATGTATATCATTTTCTAATAGTATCATGATTGTTTATTCTAATGTTTACGTATATCTATGTATGTATCCATATATCTATGTAACTATCCGACAGAGCATCAAGAATCATTCTTGTGGCGGAATGATTTCTTATGCAAGAAAATGACATGAAGAAGTTCTTGGCTATGAGGAATCAAGTGGGAAGAGTAGTCATGAAAAATATATGGGGTAGCTATCATGTGAATATGAATTTATATTGTATGCTTGTATTATGACTATGTTTATGTTATGATAAGTAATGTGGAAGGATACATCCGTGAAATTAAAGCAGTGTGGTTTGCGACATGTTAGGATAAAGCATGGATAAGACAATGGAAGCAAGGTTTCTTAGTAGAAACAGTGTGCTTTTGGATGTAGGTACTATTTTTGTGCATAGGTTGTATATGTTGTACCTGTTACATATTCACTGTTGGGTATAGATGGTGCTATGTACATATGGTGTTGGGTGAATGATTTTACAAGTGGTGTTGTGCACATGTGGTGCTTTGTACATGTTGTACAAGTGCTGCTATGTGTAGGTGGTGTTGTGTACATGTCGTGCATGTGGCGATATGTACATGTGGTGTCGCATACATTTTGTGTGTGTGGTAATCGGTACATGTGGTATTGTGTACATGTTTTACAGCGGTGCAGTGCACATATGGCATTGTGTACACGTTGTGCAGGTGATGCCGTGTACATGTGATGTTGTGTGCAGGTGGTGCTTAGTACATGTGGCACTGGCATGCTTGTGGAATAGAGTGCATGTCGTACATGTTGTGCTGCAGGCATGTGGTACTAAATATGTGCATTAAGTAGTCACAGTATTGTGACATGTGTATTCGTTGTGTTGTACTATGTGTGGGTACATGTATTGTGTGGTTTTGTACATCGGGTATAGATATATGAGTTATGTTGTATATCAGGTGTATGTGTATGCATTTTTTGGTGTCTCACATTGTGTGCGGATGTATGTCTTGTAATGTACATTATGTACGTATACGTGTTGTGCCATTTCATACACCGAATGTAAGAGTATTTATTGTTTTGTGTTATGCACTGGGTGTAGGTGTATGCTTTATATGTTAGGTGTGGATGGCATTGCATAGTGTTGTATGTCGTGTGTGGATTGTACGGTTGTGATGCACACTATGTGTATGTGCACATGGTTGAGGAGAAGGCACTGGGTTTTTGTCGATTGTGGCAACCAATTTGGAGTGTGTATGAAATAATGAAAAAGGTAGAAGCTAAGGATTAATGAAAGGATGAGTATCATCATTTTATTTATGTAACACCCTCCTCGTAGATCTACCCAAGAAACCAGACAGTCTGGGTAAACATGTGACAAGAAGCCACTATGATATGATTCGACCTCCTAAGTCACATTAAGGAAGTGGAACTGACATAAAAACATCATACAAACATCCAACATCATCAACAAAACCCTTAGAGGAAAAGTCAACCACTCAGATAGCCTGTTCCTAGGTCCCATTGTTGTTTTAGGTCTCTTGGGCCATATTTGCTCTCATGTTATGGGCAAGGTAGCAACCAACAACCTAAAGTCGCTCTCACATGCCTACCTACCAACATCTATGGATAAAAAATGTTAGTGTTGTGCCAGTGACCCCGGGATTTAAGCCACTTTTTCAGGCTCAAAGCCCAGGACACTTCCCAGAATTGATCCATCTCTTCCAATCAGTAAAGTAACATGGAAATGAAAGTACTAAAGAAAATACTTGTTCAATACCTTGACTAGATCCCTACTAGGCATGATAGGCATTTTGTCAAACATATCATCAACATGTAACTTATAGGTGTAAACAACATAATTAAGTGTAGGGATCTCGTACTTATTTGAGAATCGCTATGAACCATTGTTCCTTCATGCCATTTGCTTCATTATCATCTATTAGGTCATAAGCACATTATCCATTCACATACAAGTAAAAACATGTTGAGAGCCATACATAGTTGCTGTCATAAAATGTGCATATAAACAACGTAATAGGAACATAAATACAATAAACATATCATCCATAAAATCCATAAATACATCAGTACCTTTACACATGAAAATCAAGGGAATTAATTTCTCATTAATCTATGCAATGAACCAACTGAAGATGGCACTACCACATTCCACTAGACTGTAGAATGGCTAAGCCAAATCTCTCTTCAGCCATTCACCCTCGTGCCATATGTTAGTGTCAGTGTTTCATACTGCCATCAGTGATCAAAATTTTCTCTTTTGCATCTCATAGTAGGAGTCCCATACTAATGATTCATTCAATTAGGTCATGGATTCACTGATGGTAGGGTTTACATCCAGTTTTTCTCCTCATAATTTGTACTTGTTGATCCTCTTTCATATTTCAGTCATGGTTCATGATTTACTCTGCAGTTTATCTTATTAGGTCTCAGGGTTTGGTGTCATTAGGTTTTAGGGTCCCACCATGGTCAAATCCAATAATTACATGACAATAATGATCAACAAGGACATGAGGAGGCCAATAATGATTGGTAAAGCCATAATTTATCATATTGAAAGCCTAATGTAGTTCTCACCTCAAAACTTGTTTTGAGGTGAAAACAAAGTATTTTATTTTTATCTTCATTTCTTATGTAACTTTATGTTTCCATATGTAATATTGGTTCCCAGCTGCTCCTAAGAATTTGATGATGTTGCCAAGCACCTGCCACTGCAAAAATCAAGTCATCATGAGCACCAATTCACCTGCAAAAGAAAAAGAGAAACAAGCACTAAAACCATAAATTCCTCTCCCACTGAGCTAGGGTTGGCTATGGGATCAGAGATATATGAGAAGAGGAGGCATAAGGGATATCAGAAGGTATGAGGAAATTTCATATCATCAAACATCAGGTCTCCATCATTTGTCGAGAAGTCATTCCAAGGAACAAGCCATTCACCACACATAAGGGACAATTTCTCTTCAAACTATGTTTTTGAGCAAGAAAATATGAATTTGAAAAACGTGAGAGAGGTTTTTCTCCATCATTTACCTAAGAAGAAAAAACTCTTTCAGTTTTTACACAGGTTTCATGGTTTGGGAGAAAAGTCAAAAACATCATTTGCCTCAGGAGGGTTAATGCACCTCTGGAGTGACCTTGGTAAAATCAATTTTTATCATAGATGGAATGACCAAATGACTTGCTTGATGAGTCAAATGATAAGTAGACACAAATATATTTCCAATGAGCTATCATGAGCTCAATTTGTAGTTGAAGAAGACCGTCAAAATTTGACTACAACAACACTATGCATTTTGGCAGCCTCATTCTGCACATTTTGACCAGTCTTGGGAGATTGAGATTTTGACAGGGCAAATGAACTCCAAATTGAAAAATTCAAGCTGTTCTATAATTTAGAATCGACAATATTTCCAACAAGCTATCACATGCCCAATTTGGACATCGGGAAGGAAGTCAAAAGTCGTCCTGAAGTGGTGCTGCGCTTCTGGCATTTTTACACAATGTAAATTAACACTGGCGTTACACTCCTGGACTAGCACTGTGCTCCTGTAGTTGGCGCTGCACTTTGACCAAAAAAGCCCAAAAGTGCTCCAAACATCCAAATTTCGTCGAGTTTCCTCCATATTTTCTCTTAGCAAGTAAGTATCATCACTCCAATTGTTGCTTAGTGTGCACATGTAAAGAATTTCTTGGTTTTTCATCCTCAAAATTAAAACCCTAATCTCTATGGTAAATCCCTAGTTTGCCTACCATTCATTGCATAAACTTGAACCCTTATTCCATCACTGCTATAACACTTTATCACTCACTTATCACTCCCCAAACCCCCTCCCTCATACATTTTTCCCACACTTTCGTTTGCACCCATTCCTCCAAATCATTACTGATACCACCATCCATACATTACCACTGTGCAAACTAAGGGAAACATGGACAAAGACAGTGATCAAGAATATGAGGAGGAAACATTTAGTGGTAGTTCTATAGAGAGGCACGGGCAATAGAGGAAGCCCCATAAAAGAGGAAAAATCATCAGAGAGGAGCCCACCAGTTTGAGAGAATTATAGGATTTCCCACTGGCAGTTTCTTATTTCAGACACCAAGCATGTTTTAAATTTTGTGAACTAGTGGAAAGAGTTCAGTTTCACCATGAGTTGGCCAGAATTTTTGTGACTCATTTACATAACAATGAGGTGACACTTTCCGAAGTAACCTTCACAATATCGCCAACTGTCATTTCAGAAGCCACTAGAATCCCTAATGTTGGTGAAAAATGGTACAAGGGTCATGACCTTAATCAGGATTACTATGAACCTTACATCAAGCCTCAATACAGAAACAGGTGAAAAGGCTTTTCCCCTTTAAATTTTTAGAGAAAAGGTATGTTCCTTTGATGAGGATTATCATCAAGTATTTCACTTGTGAAAGCAGATTCTCCCAGTTGTATGCTTACCATATATGACTCCTCATGCACTTCGCCAAGGTAAGAATGATGAATCTCCCATATTTCATGTTTAGAAATATTGATAAGATAGCTTACATTGTGCGGAAGAAACCATACCCTCAACAGTTGAACAACATCTATCATTACTCTTTGATCAAAATCATTGTTCTTCACCATCTCAATCTTCTTAAAATTCCTTGGGAGACTTTCATTGCTCATGAGATTTTCAAAGGTCCACAGATCCCTTCACCAGTGCATCAAGAAGAAGGTGGGCCTTCTAGCCATGGAGAAATAAGGGAAGAGGTCAAGGAAACCAAAACTGTTGAGGTGCCAGTGTGATTAACATATTAGAGAGGCACAAGGAGAAATTTTGTAGTTTCTAGGCAAGTATTTGCTCCACAAGGTGTGTAAGGGGCCTTACCTTCGTCATCAGTCCACAGGAAAATGTTATCTCCACAAGGTGTGGAAGGGGCTTTGCCTTCGTCATCGACAAAATAGGTACATGTTGAGCAGTTGAGCAAAGGCAAGGAAAAAGTGTAGGAGGAATATCTTGGCGATGAGGAGGAAAGATATTTTGATCTAATTGAACATGAGGAGCCACAACAACAATTTACTCATCATGGAGTTGGCATTCTTGACTTGGAAGCTCGAGATGAAGAAACTGTCAAGGATATCATCATTCAAGAAAGGGAAGCTCAAATAAAAGCTTTGGCGGACAACTTAGAGAGAGCCAAGTTCATCATCAAATATTTAGAACAGGAAAACAAACAATTGAGTGACAAGAAAGTATTCATGGAGTTGCAAATGATCAAAGCAGACACGCAAATGGCTAAAGAGGCTCATGTTAAATTTACTCCTATTGAGCAAGAGATTGAAAATGATAGGGAAACATGGTTTGAGAGGGTCAACATACATGTTGAAAGACTAATTGAGAAGGCCAACTAGGATAAGAAAATGCTCCGACACATGGCCTACCATTACATGACCCGCAACAAAATCTACAATATGAGGATTAGGAAGCTAAAAGCTAGGTTGAGGAGAACCTTAGAGGGCAATAAAGAGCGAGATAGCTTGGAAATATTGGCTGAAGCCTCCCTAGCTCATCAAAGGAGCTGATGGTGGTGTCCCATGCCAAATTTGGGCAAATTTTGGAAAGTTTTTGCATTTTTGCAATTTTGTAATTTTAAACACAGAAATTTTGCCGAGAAGCACAACACCACCGACACTGCGCTTTTTCCTGGGGCATCAGATGGAGAAAAGGTTTGCATATTTGGATTCAAGAGGATGAGAACATGTACCTTGGAAATTTTTAGAAATTTTGGAGAAAATCTGGGTCACCAAAAGGTCCAAAAACTACCAAAAAATGACCTCTCTGCCTCTTTTTGGACACACAGAAGCAGTCTTGGGAGATTCAAGTTTTTGAGGGGGAAAATGACCTCCAAATTCAAAAAATTTTAGGTTTTTCAGAAACTAGACTTGAAGACCTCTCCAATGAGCTATCATGAGCTCAATTTGGTTAAGGGGAAGGCCTCCAAAAGTGTGCTAAAAGTGGCATTGCGCTTTTGGCTAGTGGTGCTGCGCTTTTGACCATTTTGCTCATAAAATCAAAATTTCACTTGTTTTGACTGGAAATTGACTTCTCTCTCCTAATGGTTGTTTTTATTGATGTAATTCATGACATGTTATGTACTTTTAATGGTAAAATAATGTTACATGGTAGATTCATTACGTAGTGGTGGTTTTGAGGTAAATGAATCTGTTTCCACTCTTTTCGAGGCAAGTTCTTTAACTGCCTATATTCCAGTTCTTTGTTGGGAAATGGTTGAAACAACCCCTCTCCTCATGGATTCAACCCTTAAAGGTCAGGATGAGTTGTTTGATGTCTATATTATTTATTTTCTTTCTCATTTGCAAGGGTTTGATTCACTTGGATGCTCTGAACTATATTGTACATCATTGTAAGCAGTTTGGCAAGGAAATTAATAGGAGTTGCAACTATTTTATGGGATACTTGTGGTATGGTACTTTTGCATAGTTTATTCTTTTGTTATCAGTTGTTTACATGTTTTATGTATGCCATCATCTATTTCATAGCTTCTAACTGCATGATATCAAGATAGATAGTAGAATTCATTGTTTTCAGTGCTCTACCTTGGGAAACCATTCAATATTCTATGTCTTTTGCTGTTTGAGAAGGATACATGATCGTTACATTCCCTCCTCATATCCTCACCAGTATTATACATCTCACCTCACTCAATTTCAAGTGTAAAATCTATACCTACCTTGCCCCATAGAACACCCTGCATTCTGACCTAATTTCCAAGACCCAAATTTCCTAGCTCCATTTGATCCAGCAAAAAACCAATAAAATCAATCAAAACACTTGAGCTACTATACCTAGCATAAAAAATTTTCATGATCCAGTCATCTTGACTGAGATTCATAAGGAGAGAGCCCTCTCCCGACCTGGTAGGGCTAGCTACTAGGTTAAGCTTGGTTTGTGGTTACCCTAGAATTGCCTCCCTTCAGCCTGAGGTCAATCTAGGCTCTAACACCATATTCCAATCATGAATGTGAGATCTCATAGAACGCATCAATCAAAACTCATTCAGGGCTTCTAGAGGCCATCCACCTCAACCCATCAAATAATCATTCCACCTCAAGGTTAGACATCACAAAACCATCATTATATTGGTCTCCATCGAAGCCTTCCAGGGATTCCAAAGCGTTTGTTCCAACCAAGGCTTCCAGGACTAGTAAATCAATCCATAGCTGTCGTTAGGCTTCCAAAACATTTGTCCAACAAAGGCTTATAGGACTATTAACTCAACCCACCAAGGGCTTATAGAGCGTTTTTCAACCAAGGGTTCCAGGACTAGTAACTCAACACAAGCTGTTATAGGGCTTCCAGAGAATTTGTCCAACTAGGGCTTCCAAGAACTAATAACTCAACCCAAGCTAAGGAATCATGAGAACCAACCAAAAACAAATCATGAAAGTAAACCCACAATCACCATGGCTATCCAGGAAATGGCAATCTAAGCAACCTCCATGCCAATGACAAATTACAACCAAGAAACCACATGCATATGCCATGCATGCCAAAACTAGTGAAGAAATCATACATGCAACTCGGTACGTGCAATAAAATCTGATGTAGTTGTTGATGTAGATTCCTTCTTGTGGTTTCCTACTCTTCCTTTGCTTTCTTTCTCCAAAAATACAAGTATGCCACACCCTCCAAAAGTGCTCCAAGAAAACTCTAAGTATCCAAGAGTATGAGAGAGAATAATGAGAGAGAGCTCCCACACTGAACTAACAAAAAGGTTACCAACTGATCCTTAGAAGCCTTTTTATGAATGAGGCCTCTATTTTATTCATTTTATTCCTCACATGCAACCTGTGACCTTTCACCTCATTTTTCTCCTAATTTCTATTATTTTCATAAATAAATGTGCCAAAATGTCTTTTAATGCCTTAGCCATTGCCTTGGGAAATTTCCTTAGCCATAAACAACCAAATGAACATCCCTTAGGATGTATTTCCGAACATTCAGCTTGGAATAAGTGTCCCATTCGTCCATGGTTATTGTTTTTAACATTTATTACATGGAATTTTCACCAGGGTTGTTACAATTTAGCTTTATTATGCATGTGATTTATGATTATGGTATATGATGATTACATGTGATCTATGATTCTGGTTTATGATGGTTACATGTGATTTATGATTTTGATCTATGATGGTTGTGTTTTGATCTAACCTGGTGTGATATGTTATGCATGATGATTTGATAAAACAATTATTTTGACTTGTTGTGACAGGAAGTAAACAAGATTGCAAGTGTACCTTATTGACCAACTACAAATGAGGTATGATTTGAGGTTATTTCCATTTTATTTTAATCTAATGGAAGTTATGTGCTTGGAACATGAATGCATGAACATGCCCAGTTGGGTGGTTGAAATTGACTACAAGAACGGGTAGCAACAGTGAAAGAAATTGGAACATGTAATAGTATGCTTGTAGAGTACTTTAGGAGCAGGGCCATTGTGGGACACTTGTACCCAATAGTGTCCAATGATTTCCATGAGCATGCTATGACTAGTATGACAGTTTTGAGGTAGGTATATGCCTTAATTTTTTTATCTTCAAATGTGAGGAAGCCTTGCCAAGGTATGGATCGCCCAGGATAGGGGATGTCAGGGAACTTGGAAGGTGAGTGATTGCACAGAAGGGGTTGACCAGATTTCTTGAAGGACTATGTAGCAGAGAAGGTAAGGTTAGGGATGGATTTGTTTTGGTCATTAGAATTGCTAGATGGAATCAGTTGCACATTGGGAGTGCACCCTGGAAAAATGAGCCGATAACTATTCACTAAGAGGACAAGTAGTGTGGGATTTTAGCGTTGGACATTGGATGCAACTTTGACTGTGGAAGTGGATTGTGGACTTCCTAGGAAGGAGGTGACTCCTGGTATTACCTTGAGGGTGGAGTTGTGAGCCTATAGATTCCCTTGTTGTGGATGCAAACATCGTATCCATTTTATTTGCTATTTGAGCAAATGTGTATATGTGTATATCATTGTAAATATCGTAATGAGCTCTATTATAAAGCTCTAGTATGCAGTATGGTTTTTATCCAGTCATGTTGTTATGTTTTATAAAATGGTAATTGTAAATACTGCAACGAGCTATGTTATAGAGTTTCATGGGTAGTAAGTTTTTGTTTTCAACGGTCTTTCTGGTTATAGGTGTCATTGAACATCGAGGATGGTGTTCCCCCAAGGGGGGGGGGGTTTGTAACAACCCTGGTAAAAATCCTTGTAAAAATATGTAAATACCACGGTTGATGGGACACGTACTCCAAGTTGAATGTTGGGAAAAACATCTTAGTGGGTGTTCATTTGGTTGTTTATGGCTAATGAAATTGGAAAGTGCAATGGTTAAGGCTTTGGAAAAGCAAAATGGAATTTTGGCACAATTATTTATGATAATAAAGGAAATTAGGAGAAAGGGAAGGCGAAAGGTCACAAGTTGCATGTGAGGAGTAAATTGAAGGAAAGTAATGGAAAATGAAGAAAATAAAGGCCTTGTTGATAAAAAGGCTTCAATAGGAAAGCTTGGTTAGTGTAACCTTTTGCTAGTTGAGTTTTGGATCTCTCTCATTATTCTCTCTCTCTCTCATACTCTTGGACACTTAGAGTTCTCTTGGAGCATTTTGGAATTGGAGCAAGAAAGACAAAGAAGGCAAGAAGAAGCAAAGATCAAGCAAGGAAAGCCAAGATCAAGCAGTTACAACTGGTTTCATTACAGGTATCGACTTGCATGTGTATTTTCCTTGCTAGATTTCGCATGCATGGTATTGCATGTGGTTCTTTTCTATCATGGCATGAGTTTTTCCAAGTGTAACAGTGTTTTCATCCTAGCCTTCCCATTTCCGGATAACCATGGTGTGATGGGGTTCTCATGTTTTGGTTGAACTGGATTGCCAGATGGATTTGAATCTGAGTGAGGTGGATCTCCGAATGAGAGAGCATATGGCCTAGTGGTCCCTGAACTAGACTATGGATCATGGTGAAGCCACTAGCCTAGTGACCCGTGAGCCAGATTGTGGGTTTCGGTAAATCTAGGATTGTGTTGCCTTGGTGGGCCTA
>APFE031478940.1:2232-93690 GCA_000404065.3 Pinus taeda
AATTGCGGGTTAACCACTTACAAATATTAATATGGGCTTTATTGACTCTTGACTATGACGTGATCCCATGACATGAATAAGGGGGTTAGGGTGGGACCCTAACAACGCGATTGTGGACAAGCAGCCCACAAATCTGGATATTCCAAAGGGAGTGGCTGGGGACACTATTCAGCCATCTGGTGCTTCCCAAATGTCGCCTACTTCCCCTCCTATGACTAGATCCTGATCAGTTGCGGTGGCTTCTCCTACAACGGGTACGGTTTCTATTCCCTTTTCCTCTCCACTAAATGTTAATCATTTTAATTTCTCTTTGGCATCATCTGCATCTACTTCCTGTATGGTTACCTCCCCCATTACCTATGCACTTGATTCCCCCGCTGCCTATATTTTCCACCACCACCCCCTCCCCAATGGTATAAGTATAGGGGCTCCAAGGCATTCCTATTTCCCCTTCTACCTTGAGCTCTCATCCATACAACCTCCTCTCCTACCACCAAGTTTCTGATTTGCTTGGATTAGGCATCACTCCCTCCCAAGTCGAGCACAAAATCTCCCGGCTGAGGCCTTCTAAGATGTCCAAAGCCATCAAGATTGTTGGGACTGATGTTGCACTGGGTAGACAGAACACCATTGAAAGGGTACTTAGAGCACAGGACACCTTTGGCAATGTTCCCCCATGAAGTGGTTATCCTTCAATTGCAAGGGTTTAGCTAGCCCCTCTAAAAAATTAGCTCTCAAGAGACTCTTAAGCAGTGAGCCTTGTGATATTATCTTTCTACAAGAAACACTAGGTAGATTTGAGTAGATTGTTAGGACCCTCCTATCTATCAAACCTAGATGGAAATTCCAAGCTCTGGATGCTGCTGGGAGATCGAGGGGATTAGCGCTCGGAATAAACCCTCAATCCATCAAGGTCACTTCTGCTTGGGGAGATCATGGGTTCCTAGGTATGGAATTTTTTCAATTGAACTAGGAAGAAATCTCCATATTATGAACATCTATGCACCCAACCACAGTCAACTAGACTTTTGGCAGAAGATACTTGAGAACCCCTTGGTAGACCATTCCACTATTATGGGGGGGATCTTAACTTCACCATAGGTCATGAATAATTTTGGGGACACCACTCACAGCTGGATCCACTCTCGAATCAACTGGGTATACTTCTGGAGGAACACGGTCTTATTGATGTCCCTATGAAAAAGAATATGCCAACTTGGCACAACAGAAGGACTAGAGAAGCAGCTCTAGGTCGGAGACTTGACAGGTTTCTTATTCATGAATACCTGCTCATTAACCTCACTAATTAAGTAGGTGGGCACTTGAGGGATCTCGGATCATTGCCATATATATCTGGATGTGGCAAGCTCCTTAAAAAAACCTAGGGCTCCTTTCAAGTTTAAATCGACCTAGTTAAAGGACCCTAAATATCTCAGGTTAGTTAAGGATTATTGGAAATCCCATCCCCCACCAAATTATCAAAGGAAGTTTGTTGGTTTCCATCGCAACCTAGTCAATCTCAAGAGATTATCCATTGATTGGTCCAAGGAGAAAAAGGCTAGGGAGGATCGTACCCTCAGCATTATTAAAAATCAGTTGACCTCACTAATAGATGATCGGGGTAGAGGGTACACCTCTATCACAACTAAACTTCACCTTGTGGACGTGGAAGCCCAAAAATCCAATATTCTGTTGGATCAGGAAGAAACATGGAGACTCATAAGCAAAGAAATTTGGTTACAAGCTGGGAATGGAAACACCAAATTCTTTCACAAATATGCCAATAAAAGGAAATCCAAAAACATTATCTAGCAGATGCCTACTGAACAGGGTCTGATTGCTAATACCTATAATCAGTTGACTAGGCTAGGGACCTCTCACTTCAAGCAGCTATTCAAAGCCCCACCAGGCACAACCCTTGCTAACATTATTCGCATTGCAGGGCATTACCCCATATTTGTGGAACTAGATTCAGAGGAGGACCTCATCAAACCTATAACTATGGGGGAACTGGAGGGTACCCTAAAGTGGTTTAGGAAGGACAAAAGTCTGGGGCCGAATGGTTGGTCAGTGGAATTCTATCATACCTTCTTAGACATTATTGCCCCGGACCTACTCAATTTTATAGAGGAATGTCGCTCATCAGGTAGAATGTATGAACCTATAAATTCCACCTATATAGCCCTCATTCCCAAGTCAGAATCTCCACTATCCTTCAGCGACTTCCAACCCATTTCCCTCTATAATTTCTTGTACAAAATTATTGCTAAGATCATTTCTAATTGCATCAAGCCGATTCTATCGAACAACATATCCCTTGAATAGCCTGCCTTCCTACATAATCGAAAAATACATGAGGCCATCGGTACTACTCAAGAGGCCTTGCAGTCCATCAAACAGAAGAAGCTTAAAGGGGTTACGCTCAAAATAGACCTCTCTAAGGCCTTTGAAAGGGTCAGATGGCTTTTTATTAGGATGATCCTTACTCACTTGGGCTTTCCACTAGCTTTCATCAGATGGATCATGTGTTGTATCACCATAGTATCCTTTGGAACCTTAATCAATGGATCAGCCTCCCATTCCTTTTAGGTGGAGCGAGGAATCAGGCAAGGGTGTCCACTCTCCCCATTAATTTTCCTCATTCTAATGGAAGGTCTTAGTAGGCTGATTGCTTCGGAAAAAAATAGTCAGAAGGCTCAAGGGCCTCAAGATCACGGAGCAATGCACCCTTACACATCTGCTTTTTGTGGATGATATACTGATATTCTTAGATGGAGGAATTCAGGACAACAATACTCTCTCTAAAGTGATGAAACTATTTTGTGCCGCAACAAGGATGGAAATTAATGGAGCCAAATCCACTATTACTCTATCTTCTTGCTCTCAAAATGAGACCTGCCAAGCACACCATAACTTCCCCTTCCAAAACTTGATAATGGAAGATGGATTGAAGTACTTGGGTTTCACGATCAAAGCAGATGGATACAAAATTGCATATTGGACCTGGTTGATCGCCAAGGTGGAAAAAAGATTAAACATTTGGAGCCATCGGTTATTGTCCAAAGCTAGTAGACTGGTTCTCATTAAAACTGTTTTGGAAGCAACCCTAGTCTTCTGGATGTCTTTGGCCTGGATCCCCCAAGGTATTCTACAAAGGATTCAGTGAGTATGTTGTCATTTCTTATGGAAGGGACACAAGGATGGGAAACCTATGCATGGGTCAACTGGAACAGAATTGTAGCTCCCAAAAAATGGGGAGGTTGGAGCCTCAAAAACCTCTCTTCATGTGCACAATCACTGGTGGCTAAACAAGGATGGCTTCTCCTAAAGCAAAAGAACCTATGGACAGAGGTGGTGACCTATAAATATATCTAGCCCTATGCAGTTATGGACTAGATACGTTACCAACCTAGAACAGGAAAAGAATATCAGTGATTTAGAGAGTTGTTATACACACCCTCCCCATCATAAGAAGTGGCCTAACTTGGTGGATTAGAAATGGTATGTATACTCACATTGGGACCGATCCATGGATTGGATGTGGCAACTTACACAACCTCCCACCTGGTTTGACTGATTTCCTTAATCATAGTGGAGTGGCAACCATCGCACAGATTGGGGACATATTGAACACATCAATATATCAGCAAGGGTGGCTATCAATGGAGGCCCTTGATATACCAACCCAGTGGCATATGGAGTGGAGGAGATACAGTGCAGCATTAACTGAATCCCATGTGAGACTTAGGGATGCAGATGATGAACTGATTTTGGGCCTAGCTCAAAAGGGGATTTATACACCTAAGGACGGATATCTTATTATCCATGATCAACTCATTGGAAAGCTGGTGGCGCTGGATATGGAAGTTGAAAGGCCCGCCGCATACTCGTCTCGTGATGTGGAACATAATTATGGATAAAAGCCCATCTGGAACAAATCTCATGAAACAGTCTTTTAGGGACCTTCATGGAGTTTCTTATGTCGTGGGGAGGAGGAATCAAATCTCCATCTTTTTCTCTCCTACCCTATAACTCAACAGGTCTGGGAGCAGGTGATACACACTCTAAATTCATCTCTGCATTGGGAGGGAGATTATATCCTAAATGCCTGGAACCACTGGTGGTCTGAAGCCCCCAATCCAAAAGCCCAAAATCTCCCATTAATGGTTTGTTGGCACATTTGTATGAGCAGAAACAACAACATATTTCAGGGAAAACATATATTCTGGCCACTCATTATACCAAAGATATACAACAGTTTCATGGAAATTCTGGATGATGATTTGGTTGCCACGGCATGAACAATCATTCTAGAGGTCATAGATAAATTGCTCCCTTGGGCCTACTTCGACGGTTCAGCACAGGATCATGTTTCTGGCGGTGGCATTATTCTACATTTTTCTGACACACATATTTTCCATATTTGCATGGGGTTAGGGGATGGCGCAAATAATTTTGTGGAGCTCCTTACTCTTCGTCATCTCTTATACTTTGCATTAAACAAAAATTGCAGGTTTTTACAAGTTTTTGGGGACTCCAAGATTGTTATTAACTGGTTCAACTGAATTTCTATATGCCATGCTCATACTCTCAAAACCATATTGGATGATGTTTTTTTTTTTAACTCATTTTGATCATATTTCATGTGCTCATATCTACAGGGAGCGGAATGAACTCACGGATAGGCTTTCAAAATAGGCAAGGCATCATCCTAAAGGGGAATGGTTGATCAAAGAGCACAGACCAGAGCAGATCTACTAGTATTTCCATAGACTATACATTGTTCAGGATCTGTAGAGGGCTGACAGGCCCTAATTTTTCTTTCAGTTTTGATCTATTACTACATAACAGTAATCACCATGGGTGACATTTTGAAAAATTTTGAATATATGTATATATAATGTATATGAACAGATACAAGCAGCATACCCTCCTTTGGGTTTTTTTGTATAGAATCCTACAGATCTAGCAGACCACAGATGACTTTGGCCACCTACTCTGCATATGCCTATGGCATTTACAATATGTAAATTTCCTTGATAATGAAAAATACGATACTATTTCCCTGGGAAAAAAATCATGGTTTGAAGATTCACAAAAAAAATATTATAGGAAAATGCCACGATGACTCATTTGAAGAAGCAAAACCCTAGGATCAAGAGCCCTGATATCAAATGTTATGTATCCATATAAAAATAAAATAGAAACATAATAAAAGATAGATCAACGACTTGAAAATAAGCCACTTTGAGGGGGAAACCTCATTTTACATCACATAAATGAACAATTCTTGGATGATTCAAATGAAAAGGCCTTCTTAGTATATATAGGAGTATAAAGGGTAAAAATATAATTAAGGCCTACATAACAATAATAATGTAAGGGTACAACAATAACAATAGTGGGATTCTATGGGGCACAACAATAACGATATAGGGGCTACATTATTATTATAGAGACCTAACACAGGTGTTGAGTGGGATGAAAGATAGGCTTGATTTCTCCAAACATGTGGCAGGTCATGGAATCATTGATTAACTCAATGAAACAACACCAACAACAAACTTTAGCTCAAAAAATCAGAATCAAGTTTGAGATATGGGTTTAGAACTCTCATTTTTCTAGATATTGTGACACCAAGTATTTTTTACACTTGGAGTTCTATTTCCTTGCTAAAATATTGGTTACCACAATAATAAAAAACCAAAAGGGTGATAAGCCAAAATATCTTGACATAATCAAGAGTTTGGAAGCCAAGTTTACTATCCTCTATAGAGTAGCCATTGGGATTAACTTCAAGGTGTATGGTGAAAACTCATACAAGGAAGAGGAAATGGTGGAACTCGTGATTTCTTCCACATTTAAAGGAACCAGTTCTCACCCCATCATCATTGAAGATGACAAAGAAGAGTAGAAACCTATGAAAGAAAATTTTGAGGAGGCCTCCCTTCATCTAGCCCCCTTCCAACCCTCCTCTTCTTGATTAGATCTTTTATTTTCTCCATTTTATTTTCTAATGGTCATATGTCCACTAGATGGGTTCTAAGTTTAAGTTGGTATACAATGTTTAAACTATTTATCTATTTTTTTGTCTTAAACTTTGGTTGCACCAAGCAACCTAAACATGATGAAGGGTGGTTGAGACTTGGTTTCCATTTTGGCAAGCCTTAGACTACTAAAGTTATTTTTTTATGTTGTAATAATATAATTGTAGAGCCTCTAACTTGCACCTATTTATCCATCATTACCTACAGCTTTTCCTCACTTATCCCTCTCTTTTGCCCTATTTTCCTCATAAACTTACCAAGATCATTACATTTGATGTCTTTAAGCATGATTGGTTGACTTTGCTAAATGTTTGACTGTTTGTCTAGATTTTTGACATATGCATAGAGTTTCCGCAGCTGTCTGGCAATTTCGCAGCCATTCAGCAATTCTGCAGCCTTTTCATTGATCTCCATGTTCCACGTGTCATTATGAGAAACGAACCACATGGGCACGTGGGAATGAAGGTGTTGAAGGTTCCTATGCTATTGGCTTGGTCAGCAACGCCACGCATACCTCCGGTCAACGAGGGTCCAACTCCGATTAACAAAGCCAGCTCAAACGGTGTTGCGTGAGCTGAAAGGATACATCACTCCAAATGGAAACTCCTCCACTCTACGTAGGTCATGGGAGACAGGATCCAACCTTGGATTCAACCTCCATAACGACCGTACCTTCCAGATCACCCACGGACCTATTGACGTGTTGCTGAACCATTTAATTTGCATGCTGTCAGTTAAATTTCAGTTTCTTGTTTTACGCAGTAGGCAGTTGTTTACTTGCTTATAAAATCCAGCATCTGCGCATGCTTGAAGATTAGTCTTTAGTTGTTTCATTCATGTATTTTCTACGCTTTTAGTGAGCACAGAAACTCTGTTTTGAAGCTGTTGTTTCAGCACTTTTTGACTGTAATTTCTGCATTATGAATTAATAGAAGACTGTTGTTTGACTCCTTTACATAGCTGATTTTTCTTTGGGCTTTGTGGATAGAGGGCCCCCGTTCATAACAACCTTTGTGCAGTAATTTAATTTTATGTTTTTACCATTCGCTTCCTTTGAATTCAGCAATTTTCCTTTTCTTTAACACATGTACATATTTGATTTAATTCCATTGTCATTTCATTTCCAGCATTTACTATTAAACTGATCAGGACTGTTTTTGCAGGTGTTAGCCCGGGATTGTGTGTCTTTGTGTATTTTCTTTATCTCTAATAGTATTTTCAGTTGTCATATTAATAAGTTGCTGCCTTTACTCTGTTTTTCTAGTTAATTTCTAGTTTAGTTTCTCAAGTTGTACGCTAACATATTGATGGTCTCTTTATCATAAGCTGTTCATCTTTAAGAGATTAGAATACTGATAACTTACAGCTTGTTTTGAATACTTTTTAGACTTATCTCTAACTACTTCTTAATCGTGTTTCACATAGTACTATATGTTGGAAGCAGAGAGTTAGGAAGAGTTAAACATTATAACTGGTCTTTAAAGTAGTTTTTCTTATCTTTTTATTGCAGCAGCATCAGTAGTGACTAGTGCTATTAGAAAGTGGTTTTTTCCATTTTGCTTTCAGTTTCATTTCAAGTTATTTCTTTCAAGATTTTTCCTTTGCAAATTTAGAAGGTAGTTAGAAACCACCAATAACATACACTCACTCATTTAGAAATCACCTTACACACACTATCACTCATCTGTTTATAAATCCCCATTCCATCTTAGGAAGATAAATTGATCACAAACAACACCCCCAAACGACAAAAAGATTTAAGAGGTTGCCTAAGTACATATAGTACACCTTCACTTCATCAGCTTACGAGCCCCGGGTTGACAATTAATGAAATCAATTTAGAAACACTAAATTGACCAAACAATAATTTAAACCAAAAGTCTTGAATCTTGAGATTTTGTTGGGGGAAAAAGGTTATGGGCTTTGACATGGCCGCAGGCAGGCAGGTGGCGCACGCACATCCCTGCACCTGCACAAAGATAGAACATCAAATATTAAACTCAGTAAATTCGGCCTCCCGCGATAGCTGTTACCATCTCCTTTTGACCTATCGGCATCCGTTTCCTGTGCGCACGGTCAACTATCTTTTTGGCGGTTTCGGTGGCGGTTTGCGTTAATGGACAAGATGGATATTGAAGAGGAGGCCCTTGATTATTCCCTAGATCCATTTGAGGGACAAACCATTTTTGGAAATCGTAGCCCTAACCCTAACATTGACTACTCTGCTCCACCTTACCCGGGTTCATCGTCGATTGTCTCGCTTCCGAGAACATCCTCCTTGCCGCTGCATTTCGGATCTCTCTCATTGGAATCAATGGGCCTTGATTGCCCCCCGCTTTCCCTCGGTACTCTTGATCTCCTTATCACCATATTTCCTCTTTCACCTACTTTCGATCCGCTCCCTTCCCATAACCCTTCGCACCCTCTGTGTTCTCCTCCTCCGGTTTCCGCAAACCCTAATACCCTCCCTTTGGGTTTTTTCGACTCCCGGTCATCATTTCAAAAGTTGCGACTCCCCTGAAGGATGTGGGCTCGGATCCGTTGACAAAACACCCATCGGTACCAAGAACAGGGAAGAGAAAGGTCAAGTGCGTGAAATCTTCAGCAAAGGACCTTACCATTACATTTGGCGAAGACATCCCAATGGGTGAGGTGGTGGATAAGGCCAACAGGGTTCTTGTTGGGCATGTGAGAGGAAGAGCTTACTCAGCAACCAGGCTCACAAATTGGGTAAAAGAGATCTGGGGAGGCATACTTCAAGAACTTCTAGAGGTTCAGAGCTTGGCTAGAGGTTGGTTTGCCCTACATTTTTCTAAGGCAGACTACACTAATCTGATACTTGCGAAACACTGGCATATAGAGATGGCACAAGTCCTCCTCAAGCGATGGTCACTGCTTTTTGATCCGAAACAGGAGAAAATCAAAGCAGGACCTATATGGGTGCGATTACCAGGCCTTCCTCTACAATTTTGGTCTGAAGCAATGTTTATTAGGATTGGAAATGCCCTTGGGACCTATCTGGAATATGATAAGACCTATGTACAGAAAAAAAAAAATGTGCGCTGGAAATAATTCTGGTACACTTGGACACAAGGGAGGGTCTGGAAGAGAAGATCACCCCGAAGTGGAGGCATTACACCAAAGTACATATTTTGTATTACGAGGGTGTTCCATTCCACTGTAGAAGGTGTCATAAGGTAGGGCACGTATTCAAGGAATTCCCTCTGCTCATGAAACCAGAAAATCCCCTGGGCTCTCCATCACCACAAAAAGGAAAAGCTTCTGTTTCGGCATCACGGATCAGCATCTCAGCTCCAAAACTATTCAGCTTGAGTGAATCCTAAAAGGTTGAAAAGGAGACCTTCAAGACGCCCTCGCCCCCTTCGACTCGGGCAAGAGCTACTGCTGCTGTGGATATGGCACGAAAATAGGGTGCTACTCCTCTCTTACCCCTTTCCTCACACTTATCTACATTGTCTCATTCTGTTGTTTCATCTTTGGATTTTACTCCACCTCTGGCACCTACAATTACTTGCACGATATCCATCCCTCTACCCATCATCACTCCTTCCTTCCTTACTGTCCATCCGACCCCATCCTCATCTGGGGTTTCAGCCATCTCCCACTCGGTATTGCCTCACTCTTACAATATTCGATCTGGGCACATACTGGGTCTTGACTCAATCTAGGCTAGGTTTAACCTTCCCTGGACCCCCTACACAATCTTCCCAAGGACATAAATCTTTCCTTACAAAGGCCATTCAGAAACCTAGAGCCGAGGTTGCCTCTGGCAAGTAATCCACCATGGAAGGGGTTCTTAGAGCACTGCATACCCCTAGAGGGATTCCACGATGAAATGCCTCTCCTTTAACTACATAGGTCTGGCTAGTACCTCCAAAAAACTAGCCATGCGGAGGTTGATCGAAAATGAGCCGATTGATATCATAATGCTGCAGGAGACTTTGGGCAATGTTGTTTCTATTGATCAAACCCTATCTACCATCATACCTGGGTGGTACTTCCATGCCCTGGATGCCATAGGTAGAGTTGGGGTTTTAGCCATTGGATATAATCCTTGATCCATCAATGTATCTTCCAATGTGGAGGAGTGGGATTTATAGGAATGGATCTTTTCTTGGCTAAGCTTGGTGAGACCTTGAGAATCATCAATGTATATGGCCCTGCTAACAAAGAGAAGATTTTTGGTTGTTCTTTCTTCGATCAAACACAACATCTATGGATCAGGTTATCATAGGGGGCGATATAAATTTCTCCATAGGATATGGGGAATCCTGGGGATCACACCCCCAAGTTGACCCCATGTCTGATTTCTTTAAGGACATTATGGACCAACACCATCTTACAGACATCCCCATGAACAAGCCTATGCCCGCATGGAGGAACCGGAGAGTAGGGGAAGTAGCCCTGGCTAGAAGGCTCGATAGATTCCTGATCAAAATCCCCCTGCTTCAAGGATTAACCAGATACAGACAATGGGTGGGGTCAGGGGGAATATCAGATCATTCTCCTATTTGCTTGGAGATTCTTGGACCTGATGCCAAGCCAAAGGCCCCCTACAAATTCAATCATGTATGGCTTCAAGATGAGGGATATACATGTTTAGTCAAGGACTTTTGGACCACCCACCCTATAACAAATCATAGAACAGCGGTTAAGGGTTTTTGCCACAACCTATCTCAGCTTAAACAATTAACCATGGCTTGGGAAAAGGAGAATAAGGCTAAGGACGAACAGTCAATTACAACCATTGAAGCTGAGCTGAACAATTTGTTGGATGACAGAAATCTTAGCTTTACCTCACCAGTAGAGAAAGTTAAGTTGATTGAGCTTGAGAAGTAGAAAGACAAGATCCTCAAGGAGAGGAAAGAATCATGGATACTGAAGAGTAGGGCTATTTGGTTAAAGGCAAGAGATGAAAACACCAAATTTTACCAAAATTTTTCCAAGGGAAGGAAGATTGCAAACACTATTTGGAAAATGCCCCTTCTTGATGGAGAGCAAGCTGACAATTTCCAAAAGCTCTCTAGATTGGGAACCTCCCACTTTTGAAATCTGTTTAGATCTCCCCAAGAAGCCAATCTAGATTAAATCATACAAGTGGCTGGACTTTTCCCTAGATTTGAGGGGGAGGAAGCTGCGAATGAATTAAATTCTCCTGTCACCCTGGAGGAACTTGAGGGGGTCTTAAAGTGGTTTAAAAAGGACAAAATCCCATGTCCAGATGGGTGGACAATCAAATTCGATTTAGCTTTTTATGACCTATTGGCCTTGGACCTACTACAGGCTGTGGAGGAATTTCGATCATCAGGTAGATTGTATAATGCTATCAACACTACCTCTATTGCTCTCATCCCTAAAACTGATTCCCCTGCTTCCTTTAATGATTTCTGGCACATATCCCTCTGCAACTGCCTTTATAAGGTCATTAACAAAATCATTACTAATCATATCAAGCCTATCCTATCCCATCATATCCTCCCTGAACAATTTTCTTTTCTCAAAGATCGCCAAATACATGAAGCTATTGGTACCGCTCAAGAAGCCATTCATTCCATTCATGTACAAATACTAAAAGGTATCATCCTCAAAATTGATCTGGCTAAGGCTTTTGATCAAGTGAGTTGGCTATATATTAAAATGCTTCCTATCCACCTGGGCTTCCCCCACTTATTTACCACTTGGATAATGGCTTGCATATCAACCCCCACCTTCAGTTTGCTCATTAATGGCTCTGCCTCTCCTTTCTTCCATGCTGAAAGAGGACTTAGGCAAGGTTTTCCACTCTCTCCTCTCCTCTTCCTGATTGTCATGGAATGCCTGAGTAGACTCATCTATCACGAAAAGCGGAATGGCAGATTGTTAGGTTTAAAGATCATTGATCAGTGTTACCTGACTCATCTCCTATTTGTGGATGATGTCCTCATCTTCTTGGATGGAAGTATTCGTGATTCGATCGCTCTTGATAAGATCCTTGCCACTTTTTTCAAAGCCACTGGTATGATGGCAAACCACACAAAATCCACTATTTCTTAGGCATACACTTCTGCACAAAATTCCAACTTTGCCTTGCATCTATTCCCTTATAACCCTCGACCACTTAACCAGGGCTTCAAATATTTGGGTTTCTGGATCAAGCCCATGGTACATAAGATAGCAGATTGGACTTGGTTGATCACCAAATTTGAGAAGAGGATATCACACTAGAGCCATCGCTTTTTATCCAGAGCAGGAAGGCTGGTGCTTATTAAATCTGTCCTGGAGGCTACCCCAGTTTTGTTATGGCATTAGCCTGGATTCCTAGAGGTATTCTAGCTCGTCTCAAGTAAATATGCTGCAGATACCTTTGGAATGGAGGTCAGGACAAACGAGTCTTTGCGTGGATAAGCTGGGACAAAATTGCCCTGCCAAAAAAGTGGGGAGGATGGGGCCTTAAAGATCTACCATCCTTTGCACATGCTCTGGCTACAAAAATGGGATGGACATTACTTACCAAGCATAATCTATGGACATCCATCTCATACCACAAATACATCTAGCCCCTCCAAGTCATGGATTGGATTAGACTGCCTGGCTGGAACAGAACAGGCATATCATTGGTTTGGAAAGCTCTATTGTGCTCTCCCCCTCATCCGCAGCCACCTTACTTGGAGAATCAATGCTAGAACCAATGCTCGAATTAGGATGGACCCATGGACTGGAGGAGGGGGTAGATGTTTCCTCCCACGAGAGCTTATCCGATTACTTAACCAACAGAACATAAAGGTAATCGACCATATTACAGACCATGAGAATTCATCCATTCTTTCCCAAGCTTGGAAATCGGCCGCACCGCTAAATTTGCCTCCCCATTGGCACCTCATTTGTGATGAATATACTAACACATTAAGTGAATCTCATATCCACATCAAGGAAGACCCATATGAGCTCATGTGGAGCAAGCCCGAATCTGGTTACCATTCTCCCAAGGAAGGCTACCTGTGTCTGATTCAAAACAAACAACCAGAAATCATACAGAGATGGTGGAAGCTCATTTGGCAATTGAAAACTCCACCCCGGACCAAACTTTTTTTTTTGGTGCATCCTTCGGAATAAGGTTCCTACAGGGGACTCGCTTATGCACAGATCCTTGTATGGTTCCAATTGGTGCATTCTCTGCAAACAGAACTCTGAAACGACAGAAAATATGTTCTTCTCCTGCAATACAACAAAACAAATATGGAATGGCGTGGCTGCAGAGATCAAGTTCACCGGAACTTGGGAAGGTGACAACATTTCAGCAACATGGGATGCCTGGAACAGAGGTCATGCAGGAACAAACCTGTTGTACCTTCCTCTGATCATATGTTTGGCAATATGGCTAGCCAGGAACAAACTAACCTTTGACAATGGCACGATCTACTGGCAGTCCACTATTGCAAAAATCATTGCATCCTATCATGAATTGCCTGAATATACTCCACCTCGCCCGCGCAGCCCTCTTTCCCCCAACCCTATAGACCACTCCTCTCCATGGGCATATTTCGATGGAGCTACTCAGCAACACGGATGTGGGGGGGGGGTGGTTCATACTACACCTCTCATATCAGCATTACTTCAAATTCAAGATGGGTCTAGGCGTAGGAACGAACAACTTTGCAGAACTTATTACTCTTCGTCATCTTATGCATTTTGCTTTAAATCATGACTACAGAGACATACAGATCTATGGTGATTCAAACAATATTATAAATTGGATCAACCAGAATACTAGATGTCACGCACACACACTCTTAAATATTCTGGACAAAGTAATGCATTTCAAATCTCAATTTAATTCCATTCTTGTTCATCATGTCTACAGGGAGCATAACCACAGTGTTGACGGATTATCCAAGGAAGCCACGCACCTGCCAAGAGGACAGTGGATAATCTAAGAACAGAGGGGTACCTGGCAGTACCAGTACTACCACAGGCCTTATATAGATCAAATCTACCATCAGGTGGATGGTCACTAAATTTTTGTAGAACTATCGGCCATATATGATGATGTAGATAACTTAGTTTTATTTATGAACAGCACCCTGCAAGGTGTAAATATGTTTATATGAACACTATTACAGCATCATCATGCATGATGATTTTTTTTTTTTGACACAACATCATCTTGCGTGATGATTTTTTTATTTTTGACACAACCATTCACAGGAATGAATTTGTAGATAATTTTAGACATACTAGCACAAACTATGTTGAACAGCATATACGATATGTAATTTTTCACCATATAATAAAATATTACAATTTTTCAGTAGATCACCACTATTGGAGAGCCCATTGATGGCTCAGGTTGAGACATATATATATATATATAATATATATATATAATAACTAGAATTATAAATTACACTCTTCATAAAATTAATACATATTTTTCAATATTATATAAAAACCATAAAGTATGCAATTACAACTCTATTTTTTCATTATTGTTTCCATCAATTACTATACCATTACCATTTCTTCTCTTTTCTTATGTTTAGCGTCATCGTCTCAGAGCACCTCTCCATAGGAAGGCACGTCATCTGTAGATCTATTACAACAATATAGTAATGAGGGAAGTACTAAATCCATGAAATAAATTACATGCATGATTTGACATGAGTATTAAAAATACAAACACATTTATCAACATAAGAAGAGATGTGTTATTAAAGAAAAGGTAACAAAATACATCAAATTCAACTAAGGACAGCTAGATTTTGGTGTAATTATTCAAGTTGATGTGGTCTCAGTCTCCTACAACCTAACAATAACATTATTTATGGATTTGGTATGATATTTGTCTACCCATTTCTATTTATTGTTTTAATCTATATGAGTTATTACACACGTATTATAGTAGCATAACATTATATGGGACATCATTCCATGTTAATAAATATTACATAGAAAATAGCAATCCAAGTTAAATATTATTGGATAAATGATTGTGATTATATGTTCTAACTATCATTGGATTATTTTCCCTATAATGGAATTTGTTATGATGCTTATAATGGATTTGAATTAGACTACTAATCCTTGAGATATTTTTGTATCCATTAAGATGTTCTTATGCCACCAACGATGGTACACTCTATTGTGACTAAAAATATAAATAAGTAACTAAAATCCACTATAAATGTATGATTATGGCCTAGAATATATCCATAAAATGTAGTGCTATAATATAAAATTCATCCACTTTCTTGATGCCCAAACTATCACATAGCGCATAACAATATCCCTTACAAGAGTAAATGAAATTCAATGATGGAGTGAGTGAGGGGCATATATAGTATTGGTTTTCTATTAGACACCTGAATAATGTGTAGCTATATTGGTATTTGGTAGGGGGGATTTCCAAAGTGGGGTAATAATACTAACCACTATAAATAGCAATGGATCAACTTATAGGTCAATATTCCATGTGCGTGATGCATCTTGATACTAAAATGGTTCCTTTCCCATTTAAAAAACTACATTAATTATGTTAAACCTTTCAAGTGATGGGCGATGAGTATTCATAATTCCTTGGCCTTACTCTTTTATTCACTTTACCATTAGAACTCAATCTCACACCAATACCTTGTACATTGGATTATGGAGTTGTAACAGAAAGAAAAAGAAAAAACATGTATAGAAAATGGACTTAGGGAAATCCAACACTTTGAAATAAAATCTTAATCTATTCTATACAATATTTTTCCCTGAGATAAAGAGGGAAAATAATAGAGGGAGGATGGAGAGGAATAAGAAGAGACAGGTAGGGAGGAAAAGAGAATAAAAATAAGAGGAGGGGGCAAGGAAAAAAGAAAGATGGGTAAGAGAATGAAGGATAAGAAAAAAGGAAATGGAAGAGGGTAAGTAGTGAGAGGGAGAAGAGGAGGATGCGGGGAGAGAAATATGGGTGGAAAATGATGAAATGGGAAGGGAATAAGGGGGAGAGGACGCGCGGCCCGGGGGGCGGGTGGGTGGAGAAATAGACGAAAAGGAAGGAGAAGAGGGAGAGGGAGAGGATGAAAAAGAGGGAGAAGAAGAAGAATAAGGGGGGAAGAGGAAAAGGAAAAGTGAGGAAGAAAGGAAGGGAGGAACCTAAACCTACTTTGTTTTGTTTTTGTTTTGCTTTTCAATTTTTGAATCTTATATCCAAACCCCAAATCCAATTTCCAACAAATCCCAATCCCTTCCAAAATCCAAGCGCCCTCTTACATCTCCAAAGCCAAAATATCATTTTATTTGAAAAAACAAATTAAAAAACTGGGGGGTCAGCGGTTGGAAGGAATGAAAAATAATTACCTTTGATCCTATCATGCACCCCAAATCTACCAAGCTTACTTTTTAGGAGTTCTCCACAAACCCTT
The DNA here is from genome assembly GCA_000404065.3 of Pinus taeda. Lineage (NCBI taxonomy): Eukaryota > Viridiplantae > Streptophyta > Pinopsida > Pinales > Pinaceae > Pinus > Pinus taeda. The sequence goes on from APFE031478940.1 coordinate 18,683, forward strand.
TTCAATTCCAAGAAGCTCTACCCCAATCCTTATCATGAAAATGAAATAATAGGGACATTGTTTCTTTAAAAATGCATTGTTTAGAGATATTAAAATTATTTTGCATTTATATTATATTATATATATAATATTATTATATATATATATATTATAGTTTTCGATATTTACTTCAATGTGGCATTGGAATTCTTAATTGTCATGACACTAGTATGAATCATGTGTCCTATATGCATTTCATCATCGTTATGTTTTTTATCCTAAGATATACAACATCACATGATACATCAAAGTGTCATGAGTGGTGGAGGTTTTGGTCTATACAATCATCCATTGGAATTGGAGTGGGGGGTGGCATACTTGTGCATGGAGGTCTATAAAATGGATGGAGGGTTTATACAAGAGGGAGGATGTGGCTCTTGTCTATAGGATGGAGGTAGATTATACATGTATTTTTTATGGGTTATAGACATGAGGGCTCAAAATGTTGGTTTTCCAATGGGCCCACAAATAACTTGATTTTACAAAGGTTGGCATTTAATCATGTAGTGTTAGAACAAGCCAAAACAAGAATCATCAAAGGGTACCAATTATTACTTTGACGAATTCCAATTAGAAATCCAATTTGAGTCTATCATCTGATGATTCAACTACCCATAAGCTCTACTATGCAAGTTGTATGAACCACACCCTTGAAATTGGTTTGGAGACTCATGACAGCTTTAAGTAAGTCATCAAATATCATAATGGGGAAAATGGTATGTGGTTTGAAGGTCTTGAGGTAAGCTACATCATGGAAATTCTTAACTTTTGTTCTATTACCCAAAACACTTTTTAAGCTATGAACCTTTACATCCAAGATGTTATCCTGAAACTAATCTTGATCTTGTGAAAGTTCATTCTAAAAAATCACAGATTGAAACTATGCATATGATATACTATTTGTATAACATCCCAATTTTTCTCCTTGGAAAAATGTAATTAAAATTATTATAAACTATGCATGGATATTTTTATTTTTAGCTTTACTAATTACCATGAGGTGGATATACCATGGTCTTGTAAACATTTTAAATATTTTCACTTTTGCAGTTAATAAAATGATGATGACCAAGACTGATAGACATGAACATCTATAGAGGTTGTTGGAAACTAGATCACTACTAAGAGGAGGGGGTGAATTAATAATGATGGCACTTATAATTTTTTCTCCAAATGGTTATCATTTAATCATGCATAAATGAAAAAACCAAGGTAAATATCATAACATCAAACATAAACATGAAACCATAAAAGCATACAATGCAAAGGACACATATTCCTGGTGGAAAATCTTCTCTAGGGAAAAAAACCACCTATTGTTGCTATGCTGCTAAAATATTCATTATGCTAAGCAAATACTTTACATAGAGTTACAACTGGCTACTATCAAATGGAGATCTCTTTCTCATGCATATATACAGACTACCATCCATTGGAAGCCACCATGACCAACGATCCTCACCCCGTTACTCCTGAACTATCAAAAGACTCCACATACTCCTATTTGTTGGAAGCCACCATGACTAATGAGCCTCACCCAATTTCTTCTGAACTATCCAACTACTATTAGACTGAGAAAATTGCTCACTTGTGTTGAATTCACTGGATTCCTACAACTCCACTCCTCTATGTGGTTCTCATTTTCTACATTCTAATACTAGAACTGAGAACTACTCAACATGAGAACTACATCAACGTATCATCAAGGCACACAATAAAAAACTAAATCCACACCATAAACTACAACCCAATCTCACCACACACTATATAAAATAATATGATCAATACATTAGCTAAAATCCTCTCTACATCAAGTAAAACTTCTCTCAAATGATTGCTTCACACAAACAATAAACTAAAGAATATACTAGGAGAAAACAATCTGCAAATACTCTTGCAATCAAACTCTATTTCACCTCCTCTCTTGCTGCACAAAATATTGGTTGAACATACTTCAGCTAAATGTTGCAACACCTGTAAATTCCTTCAAAAATTTGCATCACACAACTCTCATAGCTTACACACGACCCTCCAATCTCACACTCACTCAACACATTAAGAGAATCAACCATATTGTCATTGAGCTTCTTCTAATATATGGATGAACTGAGGTGTTTAACTCAATAATTACCAAGAACCACTTTGCTCCAAAAACTTTGTTCATACGATTGGTTTGATCTGAATTCAGCTCATTGACTTGATCAAGCCAGTAACTCCACTTCATAAAGAATATTTTCAATGTTGATCAAATTCTAGAATCTCCCTTAACTTTTTTGACCATATACTGAATTTTTTTTATCAAGAAAGTCACCACAATACCAAACTTAGCTGAGATGAACGAGGAATCTGGAGAAATTCTACATAAATTCTCAACCGCATGCATAAAAATATTGGATCTAGGTTGCAACCACATGGATAAGCCTTCTTCCATGCAGTTGGAGCCCTTCAACTGCATGCATAGGCTTAGCTCCATGTATTTGGGGCATAGGATGGTCAAATTCAACTTTCCTCTGCTCATAACCTGCCCAAACTTGCTCCACTTCTTAACAACCTTTGTAAGACCTCGAGGACACTTCATCAACTCCAAAACACATCTCCAAACCTCTGTGACAATTCAATGACATACAGGCTCTAGTCTTCTAAACTCCTCAACATGACCAATACCTCCAACTCCTCAAGCGGAAATAACAACAAGTCCAAACACCCCCAGCACCTGTAGCAACATCTCTAGCACCTGTAACATCATCAACCAGCCATCAAAAAATATCCAACACTTGTAGAAACTCTCCAACACATGCAACAACATCTCAACACATGTAGAAGCATATCCAACACCTGTAGCAGCAATTCCAACACCTACAGCAACAACATCAAGTCATCCAACTACCTCCAACATTTGTAGAGGCACCTCCAACATATGTAACTCCAATATATGTAGCAACATCATCAACCTATGATAAGCCATCATACCAGCCCTACAACCATCTCTACTCAACCTCCAAATCACCTCTATTAAACCATGCCACAACCAAGTTGACATTAATACCAACCAACAAAACCAACCAGCTAAACATTGCAACAATAAAACACTCATCACACATCATTATCAGATTGACATAAGCATATGACAAGTAACACCATGACCCCACTTACATCAATGCCAACAAGGTCTATGATACCATAAATGGGGAAATATAAGGAGGTTTGAGAGATTTCTTTATTGTTCCTTATAACTATATTACCTTATCATCTTCACCTTATTTAAGCTATGAGTAGTGGAGAAAACCAAATCCTAGAGTTAAGCCATCATTTTTGTACTTTAGCAAGGTGTCTCCCCTATATTCTTGGAACAAAAATAAGTAGTGGGGGGACTTCTCATTAGGACGGATTCATAGGAAATTCAATTGGGGAAGAAGGATATTGAGAGAAATTCAAGAAAAGAGAATATTTAGATACTAGAAGGGAAAAAAAAAAGGTTACATGGACATATAAATCAGACCAACCATGAAAATAAGCAAATATACTTGTCGAAAGAGCTAGGAAACAAGGGAAATTTGTAAGAAGGTATGTGACATCAACTGGATCTTTCTATGTCCTCAATGAAAAGTGCAAGAAGGAGAGACTTCTAAGGGACTAAGAAGTGGAGAAGGAGGTGTTGCTTATGTTGTGAGAGGTAGGTAATGTGGATATTTGGAGTTGCTCTATCTTTTGAAAATTTGGCATCAAAAACTACTATGGTTGAATTCGTTATAAGTTGAACCCAAAACTCATTTCTCACTTCACCCTAATGGTATCATAGCCTAGATAGGGAGTGAATTTCTACAATGGACTACCTAGAATTTGGTAGAAATCGCTCTATATTACTTAGTTTGTTGGTCAAGTTATTCTCACATAGATAAGTTATTTATCTTTGTTCTAGGATTTATAAATAAGCACGTGAATTATTTATCTTTGTTCTAGGATTTATAAATAAGCATGTGAATTTAAAAGTTGTCAAGTTGTGAAAATTTCAATGTTTGCATGCATTGAACAATATTGTAGCTTTTATGAAATTCTTGTGATTGTTAGTTTGATTCTCTATAAAAAAAAAAATCTAGAATGGGTTATGTCGCAGATTAAAATTGGATATGAATGATGTTCTTGGGCACTTTTTTCTATGAGTACCCATTATGTTTATGTTGATGCATGTCAATATTTTAAAGGTTTTGCAAGCCTTTATGAGTGTCTTCCCATTCTCTTGAATAGAAATTTGAAATACAAATTCCAAAAAACAAAAAACAAGAAACTAGTAAGTGAGACCCTACCTTCAAGAAAAATATTTATCAATCATCATGTGATAATCAAAACTACAGGTGCTTTAAATTTTTATTGTAATTGGGATAAAGTCAAAAAGCTTCAATCTCATAAATTGAATGTTTTATAATATTAAAAAAATCTAGAAAGGCATCCTAATGCCCTACCCATGATGGTATATAATATAAACAGCTATGGTCATAAAATGGATAGTCCTAATCAAAATATTGGCCTTAAAGAAGTTTCTTCATATTCAATATGTCATGGCATCATTTTACGTATGTTTGGTGTTTGAAATTATTAACTATGGTTTTGGGTTAATGGAAAATATTTGTGCGATGGGTATTATGTATGTGATGACATATGGTAAAGTCTGGGTGGAAATTTTTTAGAGCTTTGATGCCAAATTATTTTATATCCTGTTGGGATTATGACACAAGTTTGGCACTATAATACAGGTGTTGTCCTTGATGGCAACTCACTCAAATGGCAGATCAACAGTTTCGGCTATCAGAATGAAATAAAACGAGGTATACATAGGTTCCTCTTAGCAAAGTTGTGTATATACGCGGGAGCACAGATCAAAAGGCGTGTATATGTATGCACGCACTTTTATGCAGAGAAAAGTGCGTACATGGGGGAAAGTTTATGTTTGGTCCATGGTATTTAGTCTAACATATTTGAACCTATGGTTTTGGTCCTTGCTATTGCATACAAAGTGTTGAACCCTGGTATTGGGTCCCTAGTATTGGTTCTCAATGGTTTTGGACCATGGTTAAGAAAGGCCTAAGACTATAAAAAGGGTAGGAGATCATTTGGCAGGGTATTAGTTCAAGTATTGAATATCTAAAGAAGAGAAATATCGGGAACACTGTGATTGGTTTATGGTGCATTGTTGAATCTGATCCAAGGAGGAACCTGAGCGTTAAAAGATGGATAAGTTCTATTGATTAATCAAGACCTTAAGGCTTAAATAGTAGTATCATTGTATGGTTTTGATCTGTTATAGTTGGAGCATCGGATAAACTGGATATATTTGATGTCTGAAACTTGAAAAGAGAAAAATTTCCTTGTATAGATCTATACGCAGATTCTGCACATGAGAGGCGCGTATACACGCAGGTTCAGCGAAGTAAGAAAGCGTATATGCAGGTTGGCATTGATACAGCTGTGTATGTACGCAGGTTTCAGTATAGTGAAGTAGCGTACTTTTCATGAAATATGCTTTAGCTGCTTCTGTTTATTGCTGCAATGTTCTGGGTCAGAATTGGTGTCTGGTTACTGTTACTGTTTTCTGGTTATAGCATTCTGAAAAGTGTTTGGTTGATTCTATATTGGGTTGTACAAAGGACATTGCTTATTGCAGATATACTTGATGTATGATTGATGTATGATTGATGTTATTCATGGATCCAGTCTGAAAATTTATGAAACATGGTCCCCGGAAGATAAGAGAAGGTTGTAGCCTTCTGCAGGTAGCAGCCTACGTACTAGTACCGCAGCTAGTACAAGAGTTAAAGGGGGTTGTAGCTCCCTTCCAGGTGAAGCTGGATAACGAGAGAAGGTTGTAGCCTTCTACAGGTAGCAGCCTACGTACTGGTATAAGACTGCACTAGTACAGAAACATTGTAAAAAGAAGTTTATAATTGAAATAAGATAGAGACGTATTGCAGCAGGTGGTTTTCACCCACATTGGGTTTCCACCTTATATCTTGTGTTCTTGTGTGTGACTATCTGCACTATTTTTTTTGTTCCTAATTGATGTCTATATGGTTCTGACACACAGATTTAAGATTAACATCTGAAGAATGATTAAATTACAAGTCTGTGAGTTATACGTTGTTTTATTTAACAGAAATTGCGTATATATGTTGGTTTATCTAACTAAAGTAGTGTATACAAATCTATGTATGAATTGAAAAATAATTGACTTGATAATACTGATTCACCCCCCCTCTCAGTATTATTTCCAACATATCCGTGGAATGTATTACATGATATATATTATTTTGAGGCATGATTGAAGAAATAATTGCATAATTTTAAATATAATTTACATGTTGATGGTTAGTGCTACCACGAATTGGAACTCAGACTTTCAGGTATGAAGTTGCTATTGCCACTATCTGTTTCGAAAAATATTGTAGGAAGTTAAAATTTGTAGTAGGAGAAATTCCCATAGACTGCATATTGGGAAATGTGTTTCTAGTAGCAGTTGAACCCCATGGGTCAGCCATATTGCCTTATGGCAAAGCAAGATTTTTCATTTCAGTAACAAATCATAAAGGATTTCTAGAAGCACTGACCTTAGCATATATTTCTACTCCTATAATTTCCACAATGGTACAAACAATGCAGGAAGTAGAACTGTCAAAGAAAAAGATTGAAGAATTGAAAGACTTTAAATCTTCAATCAGAATCAAAGAACAACTCCAACTTCCTAGAATCATACAAAAAATTACATAACTAACAAAGCACCTGGAAATTGAGTGTTGTTCAGGAAACCCAAAGGATTTCTAGCAAAGAAAGAAACACACAATAGAATTGCCTTTCAAAGATAAATATGAAGGAAAACCTTGTAAGAGTAGGGTAATTCCCATGAAAAAAGACTATAGAAATCTCTTCCAAAAATAAATCTTCGGTCTTCTGCAAAAAGACTCATCAGAGAATTTAGTAGTCCATGGAACTGCTATGGATTTTATGTAAATAAGCATTCATAACAAATCAGGGGGGTGCCCGGACTTGTTATAAATTATAAATCTCTAAACTCTATTTTAGCAGATGATACCTATCATATTCCACATAAATGAAGCTTAATTGCAAAAATTGCAGGAGCCAAAGTATTCTCAAATTTTGACATGAAGTCTAGTTTTTGGCAAGTTGCTATCAAAGAAGAATATAGATTCAAAATTGCTTTCACCATTCCAGCAGGGCATTATGAATGGAATGTAATTCCTTTTGGACTAAAGCATGCTCCATTTATGTTCTAGAAGGTAATGAATCAAATTTTTGAGCCCTACTTTGAATGGCTAATTGAGTATATAGATGACGTGTTAATTTTCTTCAACACCATAGATGAACATTTCAGACATATCCACACTTTTTCTCAAGCTGTAAAAATAAGTGGTTTAGATTTAAGCAAAAAGAAGATGGAATTGTTCCAGACCAAAATCAAATTTCTAGGACATACGATAGAAGATGGCCAGATAACTTTGCAAAAACATGCTCTAGAATTTGCTAATAAGTTTCCAGATGTAATCACAGAAAAAACACAACTGCAGAGGTTCCTTTGTTGCTTGAATTATGTTAGTAATTTTTATAAAGGGTGTGCAGCGGACCGCAAGATACTTAACCAAAGATTGAAAAAAGAGCCTTCACCATGGACAGATGATCACACTAAAGTTATCAAGAAAATCAAAAGAAAAGTCCATACATTGCCAATCCTCTATCTGGCATATGAAGATCTCCCCAAAATTGTTGAGAGTGATGCTAGCAACCTTAGATGGGGAGGAATACTAAAGCAATTCAAAGAAGGGACCGAGCAAATTGTACAATTTTCATCAGGTGCATGGAACCCAGCAAGGCAAAACTACTCCACTATCGAAAAAGAGGTAAAAGTTGCCCGGAACTATATAGACAAGTTTGATATACACGTTGTACATAAACAATTTTTTCTTAAAATTGATGCTTTAGGCTTGAAAAAGGTTCTAACTAAATAAATAAAAAAGCCCAGAGAAGCCAAGTTTGATAGATAGCAGGCACTATTTGCTAACTTTGATTTTGAAGTTGAGCATATCAAAGGAGAACGAAATTGCTTGCCTGACTTCCTAAGTAGAGAATATCTAGAACATAATGACCACTTGATGGTTATAGTAACCAAATGGAATCCAAACACTCAGCAAGAAGAACTCTGAAATATTTCAAATGACACTACAGAACTGGAATCCAATATGGCAACTCAGAAACATGGATGCCAACTTGCAGCCCCACACAGACTTACAACATCTAGTGCCCGAAAGGAATATCTATCCAAAATCCAACAAGTGGATTCATGACATGATCTACAAAAGATCAATATTAGCAGTTAATCTTGCAGAAGAAGCTTTATATGAAAGCTTCAAAGATATAAGTGTAATTTGGACCGAAGTAAGTGATAGGACAAAGGTCTATCATAAAAATTACACTATAAACAGGACATGGGACCCAAACCATTTCTCAAAATACATTTGGCCACAGAAAGATCAAGAAATATTATTTCCAGACACCATCTACAATTTCAAAGGCTACATTAATCTATGGTGGGAGATTTTATGCCGAGATGAGAAAACAAAAATCCACTACCATTTTAAAATTTGGGCCAACATTTGTAAATCAACTTTTATGGCAACCAGAATGGCTGAAAACTTGGTGGATGTGGTTCGATGTCAACAAGACTGCTATGGATCCCAGATATTTTGAAAATTATACTCAAAAAGATTGCATGGCATGTGCTCAAAATTCTCATGATTATTTCCATTATCCTTGTAAAACCATAGCAAGCCTAAATTCATACTCAAATGATTTGATATTGAAGACCTTTATGAGTGGACACTTCCAATGGATTGTGTTAACCAAGATCAAGCATCAGATTGTCTTGGACAAACCAATGATTGTTAGAAGAATTTACTCAAAGGCTTGGGACACCTGTGGAGCCTATGATCATCCAACACTTATAAGATTCCCTGGTACAAACGCACTAGGGACATGATTAAATATTCACAGGTTCACATGGGCTCCCGATATAAAGCATCCATAGTGTACAATAAAGTCTTGTCTCTTGACTATGACAGAGACAGGGTTTTTTCTTGAGATTCCCAACAAAAATCTCCCATATATGTATAATGAAATTATACTTTTGTGGGATTCCCTTAAATCTCCACTTTGTATAGTTTTCATGTACTATTCCGATACTCGGATCACTTCTCCGACTTTTGGTGTGATTTGATCCACATCTCGGAATCATTGTACAAAACACAGGTTGTCGAAAAGTTGTCCCCTTCTCATCCTATATAAGGAGAGGAATAAGGCTCATTTGGGCATCCAAGTTTGAAAGGAGTTGAGTCTGAATCTTAGATAAATGTCTAGCTTTGTGTGTTTTGAGTCTGAGAGTTATCTCCATGCGCTGCATCTGCAAACACTATGTTTGATTTGCTTGCATCATGGAGCAAGATCTCTTTAGAGTCAAGTTTGGAAGCTTACAAAACAAGGCCTAAAAACCTTGGTGAGAACCTGAAGTGGCTGAAGTCTATAGGTAGAGTCTTTAAATTTTTATATCTTCTTCAAAGAAAGAGTCTGTGTTGGGCCAGGAAGCCTCCAAATCTCATTTGCAAAAATTTCTTCTCAATAAATGATATAATTGGTAAATGCCCCCATAGTCAAACTTCGGATTGAAAAAAGTGAAGGTTTTCAAAATTGTAACCATCTTCTGAAATCAATAGAAATAAATATTTATGCATTTGATATACCCATCTGTGTCATAACTCTAAGTAATACTTTTTATTTATGAGTATTGAGTTGTTTCTAAGTATATTCTATGAGAGGAGAGGTTCGCCAAGTGTCTAGGGATGTCCGCTCACTGAGTAAAGGAGTATGTTGAAGAGAATTAATACGTGACGACACAAAGGATCATGTACGGGTTCGTGTATCATGATAGCAGAAAGGATATTTTGAATAAGCAAGCTTCAAGAACTCTGAGGAGGAAGCCCCTCATGACAAAGGAAATGAGATTTTGAATCAGCAAGCTTCAAGAACTCTGAGGAAGCCCTTGCTAAAACTTGGTATCAAAGACAAAGACATAACTTTGGTTCTATCAGGTATTTATCCTTAAAACTTTTTTTTTAAATAGATTCAGAAAGAAAATCTGTTTCATTCAAAGAAATTTAACATTAGGCACAAGATGACAACTTTAATATGGCAAATCTTTTTCAGTCTGCATCTTCTAGAGAAGTTAACTCTGTAGAATTAGAAATAGTTAAATTTCAGCCTTCAGCCTGATGGGATTTACCATTTATAAATCCATCCACTTTATATTCATATTTGTCTGTCTTTCATCTTAAAGAAGTCACTATAGTATCTGTAAAAGAATGTGTGACTCAAATTCAAGAAAATGTTGAGTCTATTCAAACTATTTCTCTCTTAGACCCGAAGAAGCTAGAAGACATGGCACCCAATATCTGCACCTTGGTTGTATAAGAATAGACATAAGTTCCATCACACACAAAGGGTTAAATACATATGTGTTGGCCACTATTAGGGATCCCACACATAACAGATATGCAGATTCATTAATCGGAGGCATTGTTGCTCCCTTGTCAAACGACCCTGTTTGGTTTGATTGTCATCTAAACTTTTATGTCTATGTGTTCGAAGAATGTATAAAGGATATCCTACAATTGAAAATCAAAACAATTGGTTTTGATATGAAGAGAAAAAGAAAAAATATTGCAATTCATAGTAGAGGGTGTTTTAGACACACAAACACTTTATATCCGGTAGTACTACATACTCCCAGCCAAGAATCCAAATCAAACACTCTTGTAATTACTAATGCTCATAACCAAAAAATAGAACAAAAGACAATCAAATGGGAAGACCTGATTTTTCCTTAAAATTGGGTCATATATCTCCCTCAGTCACCAAAAATCCAAAATAATACGACTGCACAAATCCAAGAAGGATCTTCTTCAACTACCCTATCTTTTCCTCAAAAATCAATTATTGGCCATCAAACAATACAAAAATCTTGCCATGCCATTCAGTGAAAGTCAAGACTTGACCTTTGTCAACCTTCTACTTCTATATCTGTATATAATTCATATCCAAATTGTTTACATGCCACTTTATTTCAACTAGCACAAATTTTGCATTTCCCTGATCTCGAAGTTAAATGTCTTGGATTTTTTTCAGTAGTCTGCTTAAAAACACTTGCAGATTTAGTCCTCCATAAAAATCATAATCCATCCACAGGAGAAGCTCCATCAAATATGTCTTCGTGGTAGCACTAGCCATCAATAGGTAACCTTAATGTTGTCTATGTGGCAATCGTTTGTTATGTGGGGTTTTCAAATGTGAATGACGTGTTTGCCTTATCACTCGCTAGTTGCAAATTAAGACATGCCATTTGGTTTTTTCCACATTTTTGTTTTCAATGCCATTTTATGTTAGGTTTTATGTGGATGTTAAAATAAGTTTCTTCCTCACTTTCTTTCTTTGCCCCATAGTCTATCTATTTAATTTTTCTTGTGCATTTAGTGCAATCCCTTGAGGTCAAACATCGGGCACAGAAGCACTTCGAATTTTTTTATGTTTTCAAAATAAATGTATATTGTCTTAAAATCCTAATATTTTCCACTGTAATTACCATTTCAATTGATTAAAAAAAGTGCTCTATTACGAAACATAAATCTTTTATTTGTGCACAATCTAGTTAAACAAAACAATTAATAAGGCTATATTCCTCTAGTTGTCAACAACTGTATTTTTGGCGAAACAATTCTCAAAGGTCCATGTTCTTTTACCAAATGTGTTTTCAGAGATTGTGAAGCATGATTACGGGTCTTTTTCTTTAAAATTGTAGTTAATGGTAGTTGTTCATTAAGCAAAATGTTCACACTCATTACGACTTTGAACTTTAATGGCTTCCTTTCTTTCAAATTTCCATTCTATAGTCACTCAATCAGATTTATCAGATCTTATTATGCTCCATGTTCTAAATTTCATCTCCAAAACTTTTATTTCTTGTTGAGTTGTTCTAATCTCATCACCAAAGAGCATTCATGCTCTTATACCACTTGATGGTAGCCCAATTCACAAAGGCACCAATACCCCCAATCTACTCCACACGTAGCTCCGTATTTACACCCAATTAACAATATTTCATGGAACATTTAACATATGCATTCAATATAAGAATATGAAAAATTCCATGAGAGATTTTTCCCTCACACTCCCTTGGGAATCTCACCTCATTTCAGAAATCCAATTACCCACGCTTCAACTTAACAAATAATGTATGCAATATAATACCACTTTGACACACATTTAAGTGCTTGTCACGGTGTTTTAATCCTTCGTGTTTATACCCATATAAGAATTCTCATAGGGGTGTCTCATAGGGGTGACCTGGCCGACATCAAGTGGTATCAGGGCTTAAATCTCTTTGGTGATGAGATTAGAACAACTCAGCAAGCAAGCAAAGTTTTGAAGATAAAATTCAAAGCATGGAGTAGAATCAAATCTGATAAATATGATTGAGTGACTTTTTAATGGAAATATGAAAGAAAGGAAGCTAATAAAGTTTAGACTTCATTGTAGAAGTGATGCAAGTGCATAGGCCGAGTACAAAAAACAATTGACAAAGGTTGGACAAGATCCACCAATGTGATGGGATGGTCACATGGTAATGTTAGGAGAAATTTTTAGATGTTTTGTAAGAAATTGTAAATATTTACATTAGGAATTGATTTTTGGTTTTTAGAAATAAGATGGAGAAGTTATTTTCTAATGTAAATATAGTTTTCAGTTTCACTTATTTTGTGGAGAAGGGGAAGAGATTCACGCTTTGTGACTCTTGGTTGTCATAGTCCATTCCTTTTGGTAAACAATAAAAAAAAAAAAAAAAAAAAAATGTGCTTGGGAAGAACAGGAGAAGAAGAGGGAAGGGGAAGAGACAGGGTGAGAAGAGAGGAACTCAATGTTTCTACGTGTAACTACAGTTCTGAAATTTTGCAGACACCTGTACTTTCCAATCTGTGTGAACCAGAAGGTATTTCTGTGTAAATGGAATAATGAACAATAATTGGGTTGTAAGTTGTGTGATTCTTAAATGAATCGAACCTCTGTGGTTACACTAAATTAATTTCTTCTTGTGAACCATTATTATTTTAAGTTTTATTCCTATGTGTGTTGATCAATTGAAAGTTTGTAACTTGTTGAACTGATTTACATTAAAAAGCTCAACATTGTCGCTTCAATCGTTGTGTGATTGTTCATTTATCTTTTGTACTTTGTTGTAATGGTTTCAAAACCCCGTGAAGTAGTGTTCACTTTGTTTTGGTAGGGGAATGTGTGGTATTTACAGTAATTTGGGTGTTTTTACAAACACAAAGTACCTTGTTTTGAGTTTTGGAAAGAAAAAAAACCATCTTCGACTGGTTTTCGATTGCCAAATTTGTAATATTGTTGCAAACTCAGGTGAAGGAAGGTAGGTACATTGTATATTGCGTTGAGGGGTTAGTTAAGACGTGAAATCCACTCTGGAATGATTCGAGGCATTTCATCTTCCTCGAAACCACAATACAAAATTTTAACTGGCACTACGAAAACATTTCGTAGCAATGGAACAAAAATTTGGAAAATAGGTGTTATGAAATTATTTCATAACAACTCATAAAAAATTTATTTTTTAAAAAACTGCATGTTGGTATAAAATACCCTTTTGGTATGCTTCCATATTTCCTAGTTGTGTGGGTTGTTTTTATTGTTGGGAATTGAATGTGACAAATGGTTGAATCCATTGTTAAATGGGTATAAACATGAAGGATTAAAACACTGGGACAAGTGCTTAAACGAGTGTGTCAAAGTGTTATTTATTGCATATATTATGTTTTAAGTTGAAGCGTATGTAATTGAATTTCTGAAATGAGGTGAGATTCCTAAGGGAAGATGGCAAGAGAAAAACTTCTCATGGAATTTATCATGATAAATTCATATTATTTATATTTAATGAATATGTTAAATGTTTCATGAAATATTGTTAAATTGGATGTAAATACAAAGTTATGTGTGGAGTAGATTGGGGATATTGGTGCCTTTGTGAATTGGGTTGCCATTAAGTTGTATCAGAGCCTGAACGCTCTTTGCTAATGAGATTAGAATAACTCAGCAAGCAAGAAAAGTTTTGGAAATGAAATTTAGAGTATGATCTGATAAATCTGATTAAGTGACTGCAGAATGGAGATCTGAAAGAAAGGAAGCTAGAAAAGTTCAGAGTTGTAATGGGTGTGAACACCAATTCATGTTGATGGCACAGAATTCACATCAGTGCCAATATCCCCCAATTTACTCCACACACAGCTCTGTATTTACATCCAATTCAACAATATTTCATGAACAGTTTAACATATGAAGTTAATAATGGAATATGGATTTGTTTTGATAAATTCCATGAGAATTTTTTCTCTCATCTTCCACTCTTTTTCTCACCTCATTTCATAAATCTAATTACATATGTTTCAACTTAAAAAATGGTGCAACAAGAAATCCAAACAGATATTTAAAAACCAAGACGCAATCCTGATTTTTTTTTTTGTTCATTCGCTACGAAATGATTTCATAGCACCTATTTTCCAATTTATTATTTCATCACTACGAAATGATTTCTTAGCACCTATTTTCCAATTTATTGTTTCGTCCCTACGAAATGATTTCGTAGCACCCGTTAAAATTTTGTATTGCAGTTCCAGGGAAGATGAAATGACTTGAATCTCTTCCAAACCAGCTCTCCACACCCCTGGCTTGATCCTCAACACAATATATGATTTGTTTTGCCTTCCTTCACCTAAGTTTACATGCTAGCTTGAATTTAACAGTCAAAAAACCATTCTAAAAGGGTTTGACATTATTCAAAATAGGGTACTATGTTGTAGGGTAACAATGCCCAGTTCACTGTAAATACCACACATTCCTCTGCTACAACACAATGAACACTACTTCATGGGGTTTTGAAACCATTACAACAAAATACAATAGATAAATGAACAATCACACAATGATTGAAGCCACAATGTTCAAATTTTTAGTGTAAATCAGTTCAGCAAGTTACATATTCTCAAATTGATCAACACACATAGGAATAAAACTAAAAATAATAATGGTTCATAAGCAGGAATTGATTTAGTGTAACCATAGAGTTTTGATTCACTTAAAAAGCATACAACTTACAACCCAATTGTTGTTCATTACGTCATTCACACATTAATACCTTCTGTTCGCACAAATTGAAGGTATAGGCGTCTGTAAAACTCAAAATTGTAGTTACACATAGAAACAATGAGTTCCTCTCTTCTCTCCTCCTCTCTTCTCCTCTTTTTTTCCTTCTCCTCCTCCTTTATGATCTTCCCAAACACTCTTTTCTTATTGTTTCCAAAAAGAAACTCACTATGGCAACCAAGAGTCACAAAATGTGAATTATTTCTCTTTCTCCACAAAGTAAAGGAAACTAAACACTATTTTTTTTTTTTACATTAGAAAATAGCTCCTCCAACTTATTCTAAAAATAAAAACTCACTTCCCAAATGTAAATATTTACAATTTCTTACAAAACATTTAAAAATTTATCCCAACATTACCATGTGACCATCCCATGACACTGGTAGCTTTTGTCCATTCTTTGTAAAAAAAGAAAAAAAAATGTGCCCGACCTATGCACTTGCATCAAGTTGCAAAGCATGATTATGTGTTTTATTTTTTAAAATTGTACTTGGAGTTGATATTTCATTTAGGAATATGTTCTCACCCATTACAAAACCCTACGCCATGATTGGTTTCTCTTTAATTTTTCGACGGGAACCCTTGAGACCCTGCGGTCTTAGGCATAAAAACATGCGACATTGAAAGTGTGCAAGACTTTTCTATTTGTTCCAGGTGGTCGGGGCAGAACCAATTCATTTGTGACACTAGTCCATTTGACATATATTTTTTTCGAATATATCAGTTCAATGATGAATGTTGCCATGTCTCTCGTTTCTCTTCGCTTAATATTAATTAAAAAAAAAAAAACAAAACAAAACAAAAACAAAATTATTTTGGTCTTTTTCCATACCAATTAATTCATTGTTCATAAACTATATGATTTTGGATCATTCGAAAGAATGAATTTTATGTTTCCTTAACCAATAATGTGAAGTAGAAATTGGTTCACCCATGATAAATAATGATTGATATCCTTTGGAGTTTGTATGTGTATTTACTCAAGGGATTCATGCTACTATCATTTTCTTCCATTAAAGGGAAAGTTTATATTTGTTGTGGCATTCATTCAACCTATATGAGTACACACTACTTCCAACCATTCCTATATGTAATTCCTCTACTCTACTTATGGACAGGATGTATGAAACCCTCATACTTGTGTTGAATATTCTTTTTGTTTTGTCTCTGCATAATAGAGATCTGAAATTTGACTCCTTTGAGCCTTTTATCTATTACAATAAATTGTTGTGTATGCTCACATACTATTACCTATGAAAACTGTGAATCAAGGTAGAGGAAAACCTCAAAATAGAAGTCAAAGAAGAGGCAGAGGACAATCTTCAAGAATAGGAAGAGACTTAAGTCAAATTGTGTGTCACAAATGTAACAAAGTTGGACATTATGTTGAAGATTATCAAACTTCTCTTAATAAAATTCCCAAGTTTCATCAGCACTCGGCACAATTTGCAAATGATGAAGATGATGATAACTCAAAATATGTTTTTACTTCCTCGCCGGCATTACAACTTTCATCCCATCTTAGAAGTGATTATGAAGATGCCTGGATCTTGGATACAAGGGCAACTCAGCACATGACTTGTCGACGTGATTCTTTTTGGAATTTTCAAGATTGCCAACTTAATTTCATTTTTCTTGCAGATGATACAAAACATACTCCTTATGGAAAAGGAGTAGTTAAAGTTTTTCTCCCTGGCATTGGAGAAAAAATGATTTCAAATGTATGGTATGTACCAACCTTTAAGAAAAAATTGTTGTCTTTAGTCACGATTCGACATGTAGGACATCAGGTCATTATGGGAGATGGCCTAGTTAAGATTAATTCAGTCAAACAGAGCTTTAAAACTGTGATGACAGGTTATGAAGATGGAAAAGTGTTAAGGATGAAAGGGACAGTTATTCCAAGGCATTATGATTTTGCAGGGGCAGTGACTACAGGAATTTCACCTATAAGATTATGGCATGTAAGATATGGACATTTAAATTTTGATAGTCTTTCTCAATTGCAGAAACAAGGGATGGTTAAAGGCCTTCCCACTTTCAAAAAGGAAAATGCATAAATTTGAAGCTCGCATTTATGGAAAACAAACTCGAGAAAGCTTTCCAACAAGTTCATGGCATGCAAACAGGCTGTTGTAACTAGTTCACAGTGATGTGTGTGGACCACTACAAACTTCATTCGGTGGTTGCAAATATTTCTTACTATTCATTGATGATTTCAGTAGAATGACTTGGCTTTACTTCTTAAAGAAAAAGTCAGAAGCATTTGAAAAGTTTAAAATTTTTCGCCAACTTGTTGAAAATGAAGTCAAAGAAAAGATAGGTACTCTCAGGACAAATAATGGGGGAGAATTCACTTCAAATGAATTCAAAACTTATTGCAGTGATAATGGCATAAAATGACATCTTACCAATGTTTACACTCCACAGCAAAATGGAGTAGTAGAAATAATGAATCACACCTTGTTAGGAATGGCGAGATCTATGTTAACTTTCAAAAGGTTAAGTCCAACAAATTGGGCCAAAGCAATTCATACAGTTGTCTACTTAAGAAACAGGTCTCCAACTGCTTCTTTAGACAGAATCACACCTTATGAAGCTTGGTTTGGTTTCAAACCTCGAGTTAAACATCCTAGAGTTTTTGGATCAATCTATTATGCTTTAGTTCCAAAAGAAAAATGAACTAAGCTTGACTCAAGAAGTTTGAAATGCACAATGATTGGCTATTCTGATGAGAAGAAAGGGTACCGTCTTTTGACCAATGGAAAATTTATTGTGAGTTGGGATGTTATTTTTGATGAAATAGAGAGTAAGAGTGCTGAAGAAATCGAAAGTCTTCTTCAAAAGTTAGAAACTAAAGGCAGTCGAAGAAAAGGAAATATACAAAGTCAAACAAATTCACCAAATTGATATGAACTTGATTTTCCTTCATCTAAAGATGATTCATCCAGTCCATCTACTTCAACAACACCATCTGGATCTTCTAGCAGTTCATCTGCATCTCCAAGCAGGAGCAATTCTTCTGACAGTGATTCTCCACCTCCAAAATCTCCAACTGATTGATGAACATTAGTTTATATTAATCCTCTTTATAATGATGGTGACTTTTCAAAATCTCAAACAACTGAGCATCAACTACCAAAATGGGTAGTTCAAGTTTTGAAAGATGTAAAGCCTGATGAGCAGAATAAAACAGGCACAAGAAAGTCACATAGAAGTGAAGGAAATTTTCCCTTGATAGCAAATGATTTTACTGAAACTTCCACATACAAAGAAGCAGTAAAACATAAAGAATGGAAATAGGCTATGATTGAAGAATATCGAGCAGTAATTGATAACAACACTTGGAAACTTGTTGATTGCCCTCAAAATGTTAAACCCATAGGATGCAAATGGGTTTACAAAATTAAGTACAACCAAAAGGGCAAACTTGAAAAGTATAAAGCAAGACTTGTCGCTAAAGGTTTTGTGCAGCAAGAAGGCATTGATTATGAGGAAACTTTTGCTCCTACAGCTAAATGGAACACCATCCGATTAACACTTGCATTGGCTGCTCAGAAAGGATGGAAAGTTCATCAAATGGATGTGAAAAGTGCTTTTCTCAGCGGGGATTTACAATAAGAAGTGTATATGATACAACCACCAGGATTTGAAATTGAAGGGAAAGAACATAAAGTCTATAAATTGATCAAGGTTTTATATGGGTTAAAACAAGTTCCCCGAGCTTGGTATGCAAAAATGGATGAATACCTTAGGAAAGTTGGTTTTCAACATAGTGAATCTGATGATATTTTGTATGTCCAACAACAGGGGAAATATCTGGTGATTCTTTTTATGTATGTAGATGATTTGATCATTACTGGAAACAATGATGATCACATTGCACAGGTAAAAATGGAGTTACATGCAGGTTTTAAGATGACAGATTTGGGATTACTTCACTACTATCTTGGAGTTGAAGTCTTCCAACATCCACATCATATTTTCATTTCTCAGAGTAAGTATGCAGCAGAGGTTCTTCAATGATTTGGAATGCAGGATTGCAAGCCCATTCTTACCCCCATGGAGAAAAACTTGAAACTTTCAAAATTTGAAGGGGGGGGAAAGGTGGACAGCACTACTTATAGACAGTTGATTGACAACTTGATTTATTTAACAAACACTTGTCCTTATCTATCTTATGCAGTCAGTATTCTTTCACGTTTTATGCAAGAACCACGAGATAGCCACTGGAATGCAGCCAAAAGAGTTCTTTGATATATCCAAGGAACAAAATATTTTGGTCTTCTCACTATGTGATGTCTCACACTCGCCAAGAAGAGCAGCAAGGTGACAGTGCCCCCTCAAATAGGCCATAATGTTAATGGATAAAATTTGGTTGGACTATGTTTATATGTTCCATTTTCAGCTATTGTTTACTTTATTTATTAGCACTTCACTCAAAAAATTGACGGTGTATATGGATGATGCACAGTTCTTATTTACATATGATATTTTTTAAGATTTTGATGATATATATTTGTTATATGTTGTTTTGGGGATGCACATACATGTATTTGGAGGAATTATTGGTTATTATGATACTAAAATTTGGAGAAACAAGGAATTTACATGGGGGTACAAGTTGTTTTATTTTTACATGATGGTGGTTGTAGCATGAGATTTCATGCATGATTATCATTTGCATTATAGAGGCATGAGGATCATATCGTTTTTTATGCAAATTGTGCTACAATTTTGATTTTCTGAGTTACATGACACATGAGTTCTATGATGACTATGTATTTGATAATTGAAAGTCACGTTAAATAACTTACGGAATAGGGGGTTCCCACCTACTAGTGAACTTAAACGTATAATTTATAAACTTTATTTAATTAATTTCACCTCTAAAGCCCCAACCTCAATCTCTAATCAAAACTAGATTAGAGAATATGTTGCAATTAATTACTCAAGTGGTTCAGTTGCCTAACCACTTTGATGAAGTATAAAAGAGGAAGAGGACTATGAAGGAAAAGAGACGTTAGAGTCGGTCTTATCATCCCTCCATCAGAGATCATTTCTCTTATTGCATTTCATTTTTATGTGTCTCGTTTAGTTCATTCATCTACATTCCGCTAGGGGCATGCCATTGTCTGACGGAAGGGCTTTGTTTTCTCGTTTCCCTCATGTTTATACTTGTCGGGTTGGTCGAATTTTATTAAAGTTCATCAAAGTTGATTCCAGTCATTCACAGTCATAGATGGTCTTCAGAATGTCAAATAATGTCCGCAGGCCATGAGGATGTCTTCAATAAGTCTTCATTTCAAGATTTTCATCATCAATAATGCTCGAGGATGTTTCTTCTTCAAAACTTTGTTTTGAGGAAGAAATCGTCCAATTTGTTTTTGTAATAAATATGTATGTTTAAAGTTTTCCCGCCATGAAGTACTTCAAATGCAACCTCTAGTCATCCTTTTCCGAAATCCAATGCCACTATCCCTGCAAAAAATCAACCAAAAAGCCATCATTTTAGCCAAAAAATCAAAGTGAAGAAATGCCAATTCTGAAACATTACAAAAATGGGTCTTTACAAAGCAAAGGTCAAAGCTATGACTTTATATAAATATTTCTATGTTTATAAATGCCATTTGCACTCAAGAGGTCGATTGAAGTCAAAGTTTAGTGGAGAGAGGGAAAAACTTGTGAATTTTCAAGCTAAGACTGTGTGTTTGGAATGCGCGCGATGCATTAGGAGAAGGCGCGACACATTGGGAGGTCGCGGCGCACAGGGCCTCCTGCCACTGTGTATTTTCCAACGAGCGTGGCGCATATAGTGAGCGCGGCGCGTTGGGCTCACGCGTGGTGCACAGGGCCGACAATGAAAATTTTTATCGTTGCTCTGCAAAAATTCAAATCACTCAACTCTTCTCGCTCCGTGTTGGTGAAAAGCTTTTCGATGGTTGCCACTCTCTGGAATCCTTGTGCATCAAGTTTGAAGGGGCACAATTTGATTCTTGCATTTTTGAAGTGACAGTATCTTTCATGCCCATGACAGTAAACTACTTGCATCTGCAACAAGTAACAGAAAAAAGATACAAGACAATCATTATACAGTTGGGGTATTCAAAGGATAGTTGTTGTCGCGGGACAAAATGGGATTCCCTTCTCAATGGGAGTTTCCTTCCAAAGTATACAGTCCTTAACACTTGTTGTAGATCATATCACAGATCACACAAAATCTCATTCTCCCAGTTAATTTAGATCTGATGGATGCACCTCTACGAGAACCATTTCTATGACATGATCTGACCAATAGTGGTGTGAAGTCTTTGGGTTCTTGCAATTATTTATGTCACCTCTCCCTTTCCCGTAGCAGAATAAATTATCCAGTTTTTTTTAGACGAGTAAATGACATGGGCATGTTTCTCATGACTGAAGGCTATAAAAACATGGACTCCATCAAGCTCGGAGGATTTTATAGAGTGACAGATGCTGGTTTTAGTGCGCTCATACATGTTTGCAAAATTTGAAAACTTTTGAACTCTATAATACATTTCATTTGTCTGATTTGGCTTCTCATGATCTTCTAGCTACTTCTTTTTCCCTTGTGTCTGTCAGACTGATCTCGTGTTGTCTTTTAACTAGTGAATCAGTGGAACACATTACTCTATGTGCAGATCTAGAGGTGCTTGACCTCACATGGTGTAAAAGTCTAGCAGATGATGGTATGCGAGCTATTTCAAAGCTTAAGAAACTGAATACTTTATCTCTTAGTGGAGCAAATATCACTGATACTGGAATGTCCATCTTACGAGATGGAAATGTTCCCTTGGTATCCTTATCTCTACGTGGTTGTAAAAGAGTAACTAATCATGGAGTAGCACTTTTGTTGGGAGGTTCCACTAAGAAGACATTGAGAAAACTTGATTTGGGTTACATGTCTGCTATATCAAGGAAGACAATAATTTTTTTTTACAAAAGTGAGACTAGAGATAGTTGAACTTTGCATTCGCAATTGTTTTGTTGTCACAGACATGTCTATTGTAGCTCTTGCAGGTAAAGATTGTGGTGGGGTGGTCAGAGGAACACTTAGACGATTGGATCTCTACAATTGTAAAGGCTTATCTTTGGTCTCTCTACAATGGTTGAAAAAACTTTACTTTCCACAGCTACGCTGGCTAGGTCTGGCATCTACTGCTCTATCGGGTACGAGAGAATTGGATAAAATTACAGAGGAACATCCATATTTAAACATATGCAGTTCAGACCGTGAAGTGGGTTGTCATGGCAGGTGGCATTTTAATGACTGATAGCTATGGATTATTTCTTTTGCAATGACAATTAACTGGTGTTTTGAATGTGTAAAGGAGAAATTGCAACTGGAATTGGCGAAACTCCGTTTCCCTTCATTAAAGACGAAATCTTCCTTCCAAGCTATTTTTATTAAAAATTTGGTTTTTATTCAAATGCCAAAAGGAAAGGTGAAAAGTCAAAGACCGAAAGCCAAAATTAAAACGAGGAATATATACCACAGCAGAGAGATAGGAATGATTGTCTATTTTGTCCTCAGTCACGATTTCATGGGATCCACGCTACAGTTTTTGCCTTTTAATTGGTCATCAGAGAAATTCAAGTGGAACGCTATTCTGTCTTTAGAACAAATGAATGGCTCTTTTTCTATCTTCATAATTTTAGTTGAAACAATCCCTTTTTTTTGGTCGATTTGTTTTCTCATAGTTGAGTTTATTTATTTTATTGAAAATCATTTGTAAAGGGTCTGAGTTCTGGGGAAAGGTGTGGAAGAAAACTCAACGCTTCACTGTACAGTTTGGCCAGGAAATTAATAAAATGATACAACTCTGATTCATGAGATTCATGTGGTATGAGTTTAGCATATGTTTCTTCTTTCTGTTTCATACGTATCTTGTTATGTTTTACAGTTCATTCATAATCATTTCCAGTTGAATGTTTTTAAGTAAGAAAGGTAGAATCTAGTTTATTGATCTGCCTTGGAAAAGCATTCATCCTCTGTGTGTCTTCTTCTATTTGAAAAGGATTCATTGGTTATGCCCTTTTCAACCTCTCAACAGTCTTTCCACTCGATATTACTTCAAATTGATTGCTAAACCTCCTGCCTATCTTGCCTCACGAAACACTCTGTGTCTTTGATTTAATTTCTCAACTCATGTTGTTCTTTGTTCCATATAGCCCTGAAAACTCAGTCATTTATTAAAACTACCGCTTTCATATTTATTTACTAGCCTAAAATCAGTATCCATTTTGAGTCATCTTAGACCCTATTGCTTGTTTTTACTGAGTGTGACCCGGAGAGAGCCCTCTCCTGTCCTCGTAGGGCTAGCTACGAGGCTAAGCGTGGTTTGATGTGGACCTAGAATCTTACCTTTTCAACCTGAGGTAAATCTAGGCTCTAACAAGAGAGAAGAAAGTTATCACTACAAGGAAAATACCCTCTACCATATGTTTTTGCAGAAGCCCCTATAAACATAGCCCAAAAAAAAAATTGTAGAAGAGTTGGACAGGTTGGTGTTTTTTAACAATGCATCTATAATAAACTAATGCATTGGTGCATCACTATAACTAGACGCATTGATGCTTAATAGCATATGGTGCGCCGTGGTAGATTTATTTTTATAAAATTAATAAAAAATAATGGTGTGCTAAGTACATAATGCGCACCAGTGCATATACTACTTGATAGCATTGGAAAAGTGTTAAATTTTAAAAAATGTCGGTTATAAAATTCATTTTGCCTAGTCTCAGGCTATACTATAATGATGTAGCGGTGCTAAACCCAAATACGAACGCCCTAGCGCATAAACAATATAATGCACCATTGTGGGGTTTTTAATTTGAAAATAGTGGTGCACTTCTTTTATCATGTGCACTGGTGTCATTAATTAAACTGAAGGCCTCGGTGCTTAATCGAAAATGGTGCACCATTGTACGGTTCTTTTTCATACAAATAAAAACAACAATGTGCTACATATGTAAGGTGCACCGATGTGTATACTATTTCATAGCACTGAACAAAGGTTAAATTATAATAATGAAAAAACAAATAAAAATTAAAAAATAAAAAATCAATCGAAAAAAAATCATTTTCACCATTTCGGTGTTATACTCTCACAAAGCATCGATGCAATAACTATTTATGAAAGCCACAGTGCGTAAACTAGGGAAACTTTTAGGGGCTAATATTCGCAAGTGGACTAATTTTCCATGATTTTCCCAAAAAAAAAGATTCACTAATTTGCAACGTTTTCTAAAAGTTATTTGCCCAAATTTTATAGTATAAAATTATTTTACCTAAAAAAACGCCAAAAATTTATATATAATTATATAAAATTATTATAGATCTAATCATTTTTACAAAAAATATCCCCAAACATTTTGCAATTTGCATATTAGGGACTAGTAAGATTCGCCAATGCTCCTAAACTTTAAGATAAATTTCCATTCTTAAAATTTCCCTTGGGCCATAAACAACATAGTGCACTGTGGCAGGGTTTTTATTTCTAAAAATTCCAGTGTGCTTCTTAGATAATATGCACCGGTGTCATTAATAAAACTATACAACCCAATGCTTAATATACAATTGTGCACTATGGAAGGGTTATTTTATAAAAATAAAAAGCAATGGTGCTCTGAGTAGAACAGGTGCATCCATTCATACACTACCCGATAACATAGGACAAGAGTTAAATTTAAAAAAATGTTGGTCAGAAAATTCACTTTCACCATTTCAGTGTCATACTATCATGAAGCACCGGTGTTATCCCTATTTACGAAAACCCCAGTGCGTAAATAGCATAGTGCATGTGGAAGAGGTTTTAATTTACAATGGTGGTGTGCTTCGTATAAATAAGCACCAGTGCAGTTAATAAAATTGTATGTCTGGTGATTAACAGACAATAGCACATTGTGGAAGGGTTATTTTTTATAAAAATAAAAACTATGGTGCACTGAGTAAGTGAGGAAACCTGATGCGTATATTAATGATAGCACTGGACAAGGGTTAAATTTCAAAAAAATGTCAGTTGTAAAATTCATTTTCACCATTTCAGTGCTATACTCACATAAAGCACCAATGTTTTCCCTTTTTACAAAACCCCCAGTGCATGTTAAACAACGTGGTGCACCATGGCAAGGTTTTTCATTTAAAAAACTTTGGTGTGCTACTCATATAATAAGCACAAGTGCCATCTATAGAATATTACATCCTGGTGCTAAATAGACAATGATGCACTATATGAGCTAGGGTTTTTTTTTTAAATAAAAAATAATAGTGCGCTAAGAAACTATGGATCACCAATGCATATACTACTTGATAACATCAAATTAGTTTTAAATTTAAATAAATGTCAGTCATAAAAATCATTTTCACCAACTTCGTGCTATACTCCCATGAATCCCCGGTGCTATGACCTTTTCTGAACGACCCGATGCATATACAACATGGTGCACCATTGCAGGGATTTTAATTTGAAAATAGTGGTGCACAAGGTGAATCCGAAGCACCGATGATGTTCCTTTTTCTTAATGACTCAGTGACTATAAAATATGGTGCACCATGTAAAGGTTTTTAATTTAAAATTAGCGGTGCTCTTCCTACATAGCTAGAAATGATGTTGTTAATAGAACAATTTGCCCTAGTGATTAATAGACAATGTTTCATTGTTGGAGGGTTCTTTTTTAGAAAAATAAAAAAGAAACAATGTGCTAAGTACATAGGAATTCTTGGTGCATATACCGCTCAATAGTACCGGAAAAGAGTAAAATCTATAAAAATGTCAGTTGTAAAATTCATTTTCACCATTTTGGTGTTATACTCCCATGAAGCATTGGTGTTATTCCTATTTTGAAATGCCCTGGTGCATAAATAACATGGTGCACTGCAACGGGGTTTTTAATTTAAAAAATGGGGGTATGCTTCGTACATAATCTGTATCGGTGCGTCGGGTACTCGAACGCATTGGAATAGGGAAAAACAAAAAAAAAAAAACAAAACAAAACAAAACTTGCTAGTAGTAAAATTCATTTTTATCATTTGCAATGTTGCAAAGCTCTCAAACATCGGTGCTACTTTTACCTTTGTGAAGCACTTTTCCATCAATGCTTCCCTTTCTTTCCATCCTTCCATATGTTGCTCACTGTGAAGCTTTCAAATTTTTTTAAATGGTGGTCAAATTTATTTATTTTTCAATTACGTGGCAACCATGCCTCCCCAACGACCAAATGTCCAGGTATTGTTTACGTTTCTCACTAACATAAATTTTTTGTGAAGTAGAATTGAAAATTAAGTGAAAAAATCATTGTTTTTAAATTTTTATTTTTTTGCATGGTGCGTTCGAGAGATTTGGATCCGCCTGTTCATGATGCAACCCATAAATTTATAAAGTGCATTGCAAATCAATGTGTAAAGTTAGTGCACCGTAATTTTTTAATATTATGCGGTGCATTTGGTAAATGGAAACACATTAGGTCATGAAGTTCCATGACGCAATGCTTTAAATTTTTTAACCTTTTAAGCGGCGTATCGAGTAACAGATCAAAAGCACCACTAAGAAGTTACGTTCGAGGATGCACCACTGTAAAAATATTTTTTTTTTTTGTTGGTGCATATGGGAAAAGTAACTTCCCGGTGCGTTTATTTTTACAAAACACACTGCACAATATTAAAGAATTATAGATCGGTATGTTCGTTAACCTGAACATTTCGTTGTGGTCTGTCGACGTAAAATTAATGCACCAGTGCAAAATGTTATGTCGACACACCGCATTAAAAATTAAAAATAACTAATGTTGTGAATGTATGTGCACCGAAAGTGATGCGTCAAGTCAGTGTATGCACTGTGTTCGGTGCATTCCTATTTTTTGGCGTACTGAGGTTGAATTTTTTTTTTTTAATTGAAAGTTGTATGTTCATATTTATAAACACATTTTTCATTTAGTAAAAAAAATTATGTTTTATGTATGAGGTTGATTTATTTTATTTTTGAAACATGCAGAGAGGTCAACGGAGAGAGGAGCCACAGCAGCAGGAGCAAAGGGTTGACCAATACAATGTGGTACGAGAGTGGGAGGCATGGGAGAGGGAGAGAGATTTGTTCCCTCACCCTATTACGACAATAACCAAAGGCCTCTTGAGGAATGTAGGCCTCCTTAAGTACTATGAGGAGGCTACATCCCTGAAATGGAACTTCGGGTTGTTGGTGCAGCTGATCCATCGATGAGACAACCACCAGTAGGATTTTTGTGTCAGTCCTAGCATGTGGTACTAACCCACTGAGGAGGACATCTATTTTATCACTGGCCTATCCAGGTGATGAGCCCCAGAAATGGGTAATTATATGGGCTCATTTTACCTCTTAATTCGACTTAATCCACCATTCTC
The DNA here is from genome assembly GCA_000404065.3 of Pinus taeda. NCBI lineage: Eukaryota > Viridiplantae > Streptophyta > Pinopsida > Pinales > Pinaceae > Pinus > Pinus taeda. The sequence goes on from APFE031478940.1 coordinate 46,440, forward strand.
ATTAGTTTATTGCATGTTTTTTATCATTTTTTATGCTAATAGAGTGAATTGGGTTAGTCATTATGTCAACAAGTCTAATGTGTGCTTTGTGTAGCCTTTTTGGTCAATTTGGAGACAAAATTGAAGGTTTTAATGAGCACTTGGCAGCCAAATTCGTGAGAGAACAAGGGAGAGGATTTGTAGGAAGGTGTCCCCTTCATTTATGGGCCCTTACCTTGAATTCTCCACCATCAGCTCGGAGTTCAAGGGCCACCAAATCAATTAGCACAAGGGCAGCTAAGCAAGTCAAGTAGGACTGCTGTTAACTACAAGTTTTTGGCAGCCGAATCCCTAAAGTTTAGGAGGACTGTTGGGGTCCTCAATTTGTATAAATAAGAGGGCTTAGGGCCTCATTTTGGTTAGCCATTTGATAGCCAGTAGATAGCTAGCAGTTAGTCATTTTGGTTAGCCAATAGTTAGTCATTTTTTAGTTGTTTTGTAGTTCGATTTTCAGGCAATAGATTAGCTTTGCTTTCAGCACTTTTTCAAGTTCTCCTTGTGGACAGTTTTTGGAATGTAACATTTCTTTTGATCAATAAAGATGAATCCAGATTTGCACCAGCTCTAAATCTCTCTTAGGAGGCTGTAGCTCTTGGGGTTGGGCCCATCTCAAGCACCGAGTACATCCTTTGTTTACTTTCATGTGTCTTTGTTGCATTCTTAGAATAAAATCTGCTATTTAGATTTAAACCTTGTTTTGTTATTTAGGTTGTTTTTGATAAGTAAAATAGCTTTTCATGCTCAGATTTAGTTGATAGGTTGTTAACAGAAAAAGCTTCAAGAAAATGGCCATCAAACATCTGTGGTTTCACCTCTCCCTCAGTGGGATCAGGAGCTGTGACTAGGATGACCTTGCTGCCCACAAAAACACTGATTTTGCTTTGCCATGCAATCACTAGTGTTTGATTTTCATGTGTAGAAGTTGGTTACAAGTTTAGACTTTCATTTTCTTAGTTGCATGAGATAAAATACATGGTTTCATTGCAGGTCACACTTCTGTTCATTCTCTTTACTGGCAGCTAGCATATTAGGTCAACGTAACTAGGTCTTTGAATTTACAAGTCTTTGTTGGTTCAAATTGAAAAAACGACTTGCAGAGCACCTGTACCACTTCTTCATCTACTTATTCTCCATCATCACCATCCACTCCACCCTCTACTTAGAATCCTTGCCTCACGTTTGCCATTTGCTCCCAAAACCCTAATTTTTGTGCAACATTGCTTCAGTCTTCCTTGAACAAATCCCACCATCCTTGCCACTCCTCAGCTCCATTCCCCAAGTCCTGGACCTCTTCACACCCCTATTTCACCTCCATATCCATTCATGCATCTTCCCTCACTCACCCATCCTCTAAAATCCAATTTTTAAACATCCTGTAGAAATTTTTGAACATGTTGTAGAAATTCCTGAACATCCTGTAGAACCCATGCAGACTTCCTGTAGAAGCTCACGAATGAGGTTTCTTGATAGCCAAACTCTGTGAAACTCTCTAGAAGGGTGTTAGGGACCCCTTAGGCCTTCTTTGAACCTTCCCGACCTCCTCCAAGCATTTCCTCTCACCAATCCACCTATGCAGAGTCAAAAACAGTTAAAAGCACATGCATGATAATTCTAACAACTTATTCAAAAATACAAAAGGATGTTTTCTTCAGATAGTGATAACTTAGACACATGCATTTTATCTTCCTAGAATTCATTGGCATCTCTTTCAGTAGCTTGCATTCTCTCCTTTGCATCAGTAGGACTAGCTGGTAAAATTAGGGTTTGTTAGGGTTTGCATTTCCTTTCCGCTTTCAGTTTCTTTTTGCAAATAGATCAGCCTTCTTTGAGTTAGCTTTCGTCCATCAGTTAAAAAGCTTCTTCTCAGAGCCCATAGAAGTTGGCTTAAGCTCCTAGCGGACTTGTGCCAGCTGATCAAGTGACAATTGCGGCAAGAGCTAGTACTTGTGCATACAGCACCGTCGCTTCCAAGTTTGTTACGAACTACCGGGTTGATAAAATTAAAGAAGGGAGTTCCAGGAGTTGTAGCATTATTGCTGCAATACTGGGGCCCACCACCAGGTATGGGTGCATCCATTAAAAAATGAGAAGGATCACATATGATAGCTCATGGTATGGTCATATCCATCCATCTAAGAGAGACATGTATATCAACATAATCATGTCACACCACTTCGCCACTTAGACTTTTGTAATAGGAGCCCAGGGTCTTACACTCCAACACGACCCAATCGAAGTACAAATTCTAACATGCGAATAGATGTGTTGACATCAAACATGCTAGAAAGTCACTTGATTACCAGTCAATGATGTAAACTTTTAACAAGCGCGAGAGAAGCCACCAATAATGACAATGGTTCTTAAGGTACTATCAGCACAATCCATAGAATATGAATAAAGGAACTAAAGTCGAACACCCAATAAATCACTTGATCGAAAGCCAATGATGTGAACTTGTCATCGCGTGCGAAGAACTTACCTTTAGGGCATGCAAGCTCTAAGGTACTGGAAGGGAGTCTCTCGGTCAACTTCTCGGATAATGAGTTGAAGTCGACAAGAAGAAACCATGTCAAAGGAGGGCCATAATGTATCCCACCTCATCGACATGAGACAAAAGGGTGAAAAATTATTTTGGATGATACAAAGAATCAGAGGTAAGTGTAACTGCAGAAGGACAACTCTTGAACATATCAACAACACAACTACAAGTTTGGCAGCTTTTGGATCCAGAGGATCCATGGTCATGACGACATGGCAAAGATCAAATGGAAGGCAAAAAATTAAACAGCCCAACCTAGGAAGGTCAACGATACAAAGGAGGATATACCATACCCGACATGAAGCAGAAAGTGTCATGTTCAAGAGTGAGCTGCCGACACAACTGATTAGATTTCCAATTTTTCCCCCACCATTTCTGGCAGGTACCCCAACATTTTTTAATTACAATATTGAAGGGGATAGCATATGCTTGCACTATAAGTTCATCCTTCAAATGAATCCCACCTCGTAAGTTTAATGAGCCCTAGGAAGGAGAAGTTCATGTTCGTCATGGTGACGAATCCGATGGCGTTCAATATTTTAACGAATCCGACAAAGGTGTAACTCGGTATCTTTTTCATGTTTAGAGAGTTTGAAAAAGACACAGAAAAGAAAACTCCACATGGTTCCTTTTCATACATTTGTGTCTCTTGAGCCCAAAAAGGTAGAAATGATACTCAAGAGAACGACTTGACCATTTCAGTCAAAGAGTACCTTTTTCGTAAATAGTGCATCCCAGCCCGAAAAAGGGGTAAACTTATACTGGGCGCACGATGTTTCGCATATGTTAAGGAGTTTGAAACGATAAGAGCTCGGCTATATTTTCACTTTTAAAGGGTCAGAAAAGTGCTTGAAAGCAGACCCCCCATTTTATTCTCTTTTATGAGTCAAAAGGGAAAAATACTCAGCAATATTTTCATATGAGTTTTATGAATCAAGAAAAGAGCTGAAACGTGACTCAGCATCATCGTTGAACATCCATCTCCTGTTGCTGCAAAAAAAGGTAAAGTGCATTATCCAATTCCTGAGGAAACAATAGGTCAAAATATTTACAAAACCTAATATTTCATGAAAAACTGAATAAAAGGGAGGAAAAGTAAATATTTTTTTACCATTTACTATTTTACCTTGCTGTGAAAGACTTTTTACTCACTTTTTCCCTAATTTTTCCAGAGCAGATTGCGGGAGATCCTAGAGGTAATTTGTCGAGCCGCCAATTACAGGTAAGAGCCAAAGCCCTAAGCTTCATTTTCATCCCATTTATTCATGTTCTTAACCATTTTTGGGATTTTGGAGGGAGGATTTGTCAAAAGTTTTTCACCCTCAGTCGGCGCGACTTTTGGGCATGGAATCGCACCAGTCAAGGGTAATTAAAACGACCTATCGCGCTATCGGCGCAACTATTTTTAAAATAGGCACGTCGATGCTGTGAATAGGGGAAAAACAACGTTTCCCTCAAAACCACCGTTGGAATTTGAAATTTATGGGTCAAAAATGATTATTGACTTAAATCTATGGTTTTTGCAAGAAAGAATCGCCGAAAATGGTAGACTAGAAAGAACATGAGCACGAGGATATGGACACCCACGCACTGAATGATCCAAATTGCCTGAACACTTTGAGGGACTATGGGCTTCTCAAATTATTTCTCACTCCAGGGATGCGGGCCCAACCTGAGTTACTTCAGTACCTGATTAGTCTCTGGGACATAAATCGGGAAATATTTGTCATTGATGACTAGGAGCTCAAGTTAGAAACTTCAGACATATATTTCATCACAAGATTGTCCTGGAGAGGGGAACCAATCAACTTATATGGGCCATGACTGATTGGGGAAATCATATCCATGTTGCTTACCGAACATTTCCCTGAAGCCCTCAAATCCAAGAGTGGCAAGATTGAGATTGCCACCGTCTGAGATCTGACACTGAGAGTGCTACTGTTGACTATCAATATAGTGGTGGGGTCCCAGGCAGTACATGAGACTAACAAGTTCACATTCCTATATGTCATCGACTGCACAGCACTGACAATATTCAATTAGGCGAAGGCCATGAAGATCAACATAAAATGCTATCTGACTAAAGCTAAGGCGGGGAATCTAAAGCAATTTTGCTTCGGATCCATACTAGTGACCTTTTTCTTGGAACGAGTGTCATTGTTCCAGTACTAGTTGATTGAGGTAGATCCTCCCATGCCATGCGACCCGTGATGGCCTTTTGGAGTCATTTGATGCCCAGGATCACTGGGGCTAGCACATGTCATACATGCCTGCCTTCTTTTCATGGCTATGATGACATCTAATCGTCGTGAAGGACTGGCCATATAGTGGCACCAACTTCCGTGGAGATCCAGACATGGCGCTACCAGATGGAGAGGATTTTGACGATGAAGGTAAAAAATCAATTTTTTAATTTTGTGATTTTTTAATTGTTTTTGAGATATATGTGTTTATAAAATTTCGCTTTGTTAATGCAAATGTTGGACCAAAGCGTCCTGCTGGGATGTCCCCAATAGCCATGCACATCGTGCTCCAGTTTGATATTGTTTCTCCTTATTATGAGGGGAGTGGCAATGAGGAGGAGATCACAAGGAACCTTGACGGGTTGACTCGTGGTATCCTAGAGTATACTCGGGTGGGAGATATTCCTCACCAGTACTAGAGACACACGGTGGGAGTATCGGATCAGATTCACCGATTGCTAACTCATGTTGCACGAGCCGTGTCATGCTACCATGATCACCATGCTGATTAGTTCCTAGGTCCATCATTTTACATTTTTTAGGCCTGCGTGCCATGGATGTATGAGGCCTACGAGTCGCTGGTGTTATTTTGGACACACATATTAGTTTTTGGGGTTTTGATGTATCAAATTTTATCATCAAATATATATATCTTGTATTTTCTTGCTTATTATGGTATATTCTATCCAACACATAATTAGTTAATGCATCTATCAATGTATTCATGCATCTAGGAATATGATGATATGTAATGTAATCAAAATGCCTTTCCAATAGATGAATACGGAGATACATTCTCAATATCTGAGGGTTTTTGACGGAATATTGCTCGTTGAGTTGAAGGACGAAAATCTGTGAATCTAGGTTGACAACCAACTCTCGAATGTCAAGAGAAATGGCTTCTGACAACAGTTCAATGACCACACTATATTCAGCAATGTTTTTAGTTGTGCGACCTAAATAGATACCTTGAAGATCAATCAACTCACTGTGAGGGTCATAAATAGCCCACACCACGGATGATAGGTTCCGGGTACTACGAAAAGCACCATCAGCGAAACTGATGTGGCGAGTCACAAACATCTGCAAACCAAGGAAAACATAGTAGACAAGAAAGCTGTTTGAAAACTAACACACCAAACCACACTGCACGGAAATGAATGACACACTAATGTACATAAGTAACCATGCAAGATGAGCTAAGCATAGTACTTCTTGAGGTAAAGCCCGTTTCGAGGCTTGTCTAAAGGATTTCCTTCATAATCAATAAGCTCATATGCCCCTTTTTGGAAAACGCACTTCACAATGTATGGCCCATGCCACATGGGCTTGACCTTGCCTACCCCCAGCTTATCATTAGCTTTGTCATATAGTAAAACCAAATGACACTCAGAGAACGCGTGAGCGGAGACCGACTGATTGAAATGGGGCTTGACTCGTTTCTTTTGTGCCTCAATAACTAAAGTAGCGAGACAACGAGTCTCATCTAGTCATTCTAAATATAAGAGGCTCTTTTCCTAAGATGATGTTTCAAGGAGAAGTTCGACAGCTAGCTTGAGTGAAGGAATCTCGCATTCAATCAACAATGTTGCTTCCAGACCGTAGACAAGCTGGAATGGTGTGAAACCAATTGCGTCTTTGGTCGATTTTCGGTAAGCCCACAGAGCTGAAAAGACCATGAGATGCCAATTTGACTACTACAACCCAATAGTACGCTGAAGCATCATAACCAAAACCTTGTTCACGGCTTCAACTTGGCCATTGGCTTGAGGGTAATACGGGGTTGAACCATCGTGGCACGAACCCAACACGGATGTCAGCTCAGTCATCATGTAATCCCTTAAATGGGAACCATGGTCTGCGACAATGGCTTGAGGTACGTCCAGAAGCTGTTCATTTGCACCAATAGGGAGAGACGTAGAAGGAAGGGAACAAATCAACTCGATGAAAACTAGTGACTTCTTAGATTTGGCAGTAGTAAATACCAAATCGAATTCTTGTAGGATGACAATCCCATTAGAATACTTGCCCCAGCAACTGACGAGTTAGGATGTAGGTCATGGGGTTACATTTAGAAATCACAGTAGTAGTGTGTAAGAGGATGTAGTGACAAAAACATTGAACAACTTGGACAGCAGCCAAAGCCAACTTCTCGACATGGGCATAACATGTTTCAGTGTCGAGGAGATTACAACTAAGGTAGTAGATAACATGTTCGTTGCCTTCGTCGTCATCTTGGACCAATACCATAGCGATGGTGCTAGGGGATACAACTAGGTAAAGTAATTAATCTTGATGATAATCCGAGGGATGCATCAAAGGAGCATTTATGAGGATAGCCTTGAGATCATCGAAAAATATTTGGGCAACCTCATCCCAGGCAAAGGGTGTTCCTTGTTTGAGCATCCAGGTAAATCCTGTAGCAAGCCCAGCATAATTGGGTATAAAATGATGGAGAAAATTTGCCTTTCCTTGTAGGCTCTAGAGTTGGTGCAATGAAGATGGAGGGGGTAAACTTACAATGTCCTCAACTTTAAGCGAATCAAGGCGAATAATGTCCTTGGAAATGATAAAGTCGAGGAGTCATCCAATTCTACATAGAAAACACATTTATGTGGGTTTCACCGAATGTTTTAGTGTCTACAACGAAGAGAAATCTGCCGAAGATGGTCAGGGTGATCTTGTTGCTTACAAGAATGAGCAAGGAGGTCATCCAAGTAAGGCTAGACGATGTTGCGAATATCGTGAAACACATAAGACATTGCCCGCTGAAATGTAGCCCAAGCATTTTTGAGGCCGAAAGGGAGGTTTTTGTATGCAAACGTACTCCATGGATAGATAAAAGTTGTCTTTTATTGATTGGCCAGCGCAATGTTAATCTGGTTGTAACCAGAAAAACTGTCCAAAAGGAAAAAAATTCGCTCCCAGCAAATTCGTCAATGATCTGATCAATGAAGGGAGTAGGGTAGTTATCCTTAGGACAGGCACAATTGGGATCACGATAATCAACGCAAACGCAGATCGTGCCTTGTTTTTCCATCACCGGGACAATATTTAACACCCAAATTGTGAGAGGGCTGGGATAGATGAATCGAGCTTTAAGAAGCTTTTCAACTTCACCCTTGATAGCGACGGCCTTCCTAGGGTGCACTGGGCAGAGCCATTGGCGCATGGGCTTCATGTGAGGATAAGTTGGTATTTCATGCACAACAATTCTAGGATCAATGCTAGGCATTTCTTCGAAAGGACCATGCAAACAGATCACGGAATTATTGAAACAGATGAGTATAGGTCTTGATCTCATCTAAAGAACAAGTTACCTTGATATGGACATGTTCAATGATACCAGGCTTGATAGAAATATCAATCGACATTGTTTGGGTAACATTACCTAGATTTCCTTCCAACCATACTTCATGAGTCATGATCGGTAGCGGAAGCGGGAGGGAAGTTAATGGAGAAGAGAACTCTTCGAGATTGGTAGACATGACCACTAGGCGAGGCAGGAACTAGGAATGATGATGAGTATCACTCCAAGGTGGTTCCTCGAGAGACATTACTTCCATGATACCTTCATTAGCAAGAAAAGTCTCAGCTAAGGGATCAAGAGATTCCAAAGCATCAAGCCATGGGGATTGAGAATACATATCGAGAGAGGTCTTCGAAACAGAAGAATCATAGGATGCAGAACTTGAGGCTGAAACAATTTCCACACAATTGATTTCAGCACAACTAAGTGGCATAACCTCGCCCCAGAGATCAATAAGATCTGGTGAAGGTATGATCCAAGGGTCAGATTTGATCAAGATCATGTTGACAGAGGAAACATGAGGAGGTGGAAGTGGAAAAATTCCCATTAAGGCAGAATCTTTAAAATGACCTTCCCCCACACTCTCATAGGGAGCACTAGTGTGCTTGACGTATGGAACATTGCCATATGAGGAGGAAGAGGCAAAGAAGGAAAACTATTCGATAGTGACAATCTTCCCTTGATGGGGAAAATGAATCACGCGGAATAGGGAGGAGGCTACATCATGCATGGAATGGGTCCAGCTCCGGTCGAGTAGAAGATTATAATTGAGATTAACGTCAACAATATCTACCTTGACTTATGTTGTCTTTCCCTCCAGAGTAATGGCAAGGTTATGTAAGACACCAAAGGGTCGCGAATCGCACCCATTGAAAGCTTCCAAAGTGTCCGGAGATTGGTTCAAAGCAGGAGAACCAATGGCCTTCAAGCATGCGAATGACATGATGCAGGTGGAAGCACCCTCATCGATGAAAATCTTGTGGATGGTCTTCTCATTGATGATTACCTGAATGAGAAAGGCAATCTAATGAGGCAGGCGTGGAACATGGTTCTCTAGATCAAAAAATATGAATTTTGGAATCGGTAAGATCAATACCCCCGATCGTCGAAAGCAAATATTTCTACTATGATGAGAAGCTTTGGAGCACCTCGAGAGCCGACATAGCTAACGGCACCTGAGCCAAATCTTCAACAATATTATAGTGCTGAGTGGCTCGAGCATTGGGATTGTACGAGGATTTCCTTAGTACACCTCAAGAGGGTGGTTGTTTAGCGGAGTTAGGGTTAGGGCACTCGATATGAAGAGGGCCAGAACTCGGGGCAGAAGAAGAAGGGGTGGCTTCTTTCTCTTTCTCGACAGTCAGATTAGGAGTTTGGTAATCTTATGATATAGTAGCCACATTAATAGGCATACTCATCATGAACACTTGAGATCCTGAGGAAGCAGAGGATTGAGGTTGGTCTACCATTTGGGTATGCTGAGATGAAAATGACTCTTTTAGGATAGTTGGGGTCCCTTTGAGCAAATGACTAAGTTTAGATCATCAGGGACAATCCTTGGTGTAGTGATCCTCCTCGCAAATGAGGCAGGATACTTAGGTTTTCGTTGTGAAGACTCACCAACAGACGGTTTAGGAGGACCCTATTTTGGGGCATCGACCTTACCCTTGCCTTTACCTTTCTTCTTACCTTTCGAGGATTTATCTGCTGCGGTAGACTAGACAGCATGGACCTCAAGAGGTTTTACCAAGGCCAGGTGGATTCCGGGAAGAATGTAAACAGTGTTTGAGACTAACTTCTGTTTGGAAGAAGATTTAGCAGGGGTCTGGGACACTAAACCTATGACCCCATCAATAGGGGGTGTAGCCTGCGACTGTGATGTCATGGGATCAGATGATGGTTGTGGAGAATTGGGTAATAACTCATACAAAGTTCCAAACTGAGCGTAAACTAGATCTAAGTATTGGGCGCGAGCAATGGCTTGTTCTTCAGTAATGCACCCACCCATAGCTATATCGCGAGCAATTGGGGCCACGAATGACTTAGTCAACCATTTGGTGAGCAAATGATCAGCAATATCGAATTGATCAGGCGAAGTCTATGTCTCCATTCATGGATATGATCGGAGATGTGTGTTGCAGTATCTTGGTTAAAAAATGTGAGCAAATAGGTGCTAGTTTCATAGCGAACTGGCAGTTGGAAATGCATGAGGAAAACCATGGCTAAAGAGTTAATGTCATGGTAAGTACTTCAAGGAAGCTCGATGTACCACTTAGTTGCAGCACCTGTGAGGGTTCGTTGGAAAAGACGGAGACGGATAGAATCGTCAATGGAAGAATTCGAAGAGCACCAGAGGTGATATGTCATCACGTGGGCTTGAGGATCTTCTTTTGCTTTCCCATCAAATTCCAGACAATCGCTCGGGATCTTAGATGAAACTAGAGGCCAGTATGGCGAATGAAGAATTGGATCATTCATAAGGTGAGACACATCTGGCAACTCTAGTGTGGCCAAGAATGGAAATTGAGTATTAAAAGGCATTGGAGGTTAGTTAGTTGGTCCAACCAGAGGAGCCCATCCCTGATCGTAAGGATTTTGGCCCCACAGTGGGGGATTTTGGCCACATGGAATTTCATTATGCCCCCATGGTGGGTTACCTTAACCATAGGGAGGATTTTTACCTTGAATACCTTGAAACTGTCCAGCCATAGGTTGTTGATAAGCAATGTATGGTTTAAGAGGCTGTTAAGTTTGTTGACCTTGGACATATGGGTATTGTACCTGTTGTCCCTGAACATATGGGTGGTGAACCTGTTTCCCCTAAACAAGAGGATTTTGAACCTGGTGCCCTTGGGCATAAGGATTATACACTTGTTTCCCTTGGACATAGGGATTATGTACCTGTTGCCCTTGACCAAAAGGATTATGTACCTGTTGACCTAAGACATTAGGGTTTTGTACCTGTTGCCCTTGGCCAAAAGGATTTTGGACCTATTAAATTAGGGCATTAGTTTTTTGGGCCTGTTGTTGTAGGACTTGACCCTGGCCGTGCCCTTGCAAGGGTTGACCTTGCTGATATGTATATAAGGGTTGCTGCTGCCCAGGTTGGTTTTGTTGCTACAAGGGTTGGCCTTGTAGCTGCAAAAGCTATCCCTGGGGCTGCAAAGGTTGGTGGTGGGCTCCATTATTGCAGCAATAATTCTACAACTCCTGGGACTCCCTTCTTTACTTTTATCAACCCAGTTGTTCGTAACAAACTTGGAAGCGACGGTGCTATATGCACAAGTACTAGCTCTTGTCGCAGTTGTCACTTGGTCAGATGGCACAAGTCTGCTAGGAGCTTAAGCCAACTTCTATGAGCTCTTAGAAGAAGCTTTGTAATTGATGGATGAAAGCTAACTCAAAGAAAGTTAATCTATTTACGAAAAGAGATTGAAAATCTGGAGGAAAGCGCAAACCCTAGCAAACCCTAATTTTACCAGCTAGTCCTACTGATGCAAAGATGAGCATGCAAACTACTGAAAGAGATGCCATTACTTCTATGAAGGTAAAATACATGTGTCTAGACTACCTCTATCCTAAGAAAACATCTTTTTGTAATTTTGATTAAGTTGTCAGTTTCATCATGCATATGCTTTTACTGTTCTTTACTCTGCAGGGGTGGATCAAGGAGGAGGAATGCTTGGAAATGGTTGGGAAGGTTCAGAGAGGGTTTAAGGAGTCCCCAACACCCTTCCAGAGAGTTTCACAAAGTTTTGCTATCAAGAAACCTCATTTGTGAGCTTCTACAGGAAGTCTGTAGGGGTTCTAAAGGATGTTCAAAGATTTCTACAGGATGTTCATAAATTTCTACAGGATGCTTAAAAAGTGGATTTTGGAGGATGGGTGAATGAGGGAAGATGCATGGATGGATAAGGAGGTAGGATAGGGGATTGGAGTGACTCAAAAACTGGTGGGTGGAGTGGTGAGAAGGTGTAGAAGGCTGACTTGGCTTAAAGAAGGTTAAGGCAATGATTGAACAAGTAGGTAGGGTTACGTGGGAAAAAGGACAGATGGGAGACGAGGAACCCAGCTAGGAGATGGAACAGGTGGCTCAGATGAAGCTTAGGTGGATGAAAGAGTGGTGGAGATGCCCTGCACAGTGTACATTCAACCGAATCAACAAAGTCTTGCAAATGATCAAAGTCCTAGCTAATCTAGTCTAACTATCAATAACATGAATGAACAACAACTTTATTGGAAAGAAAACCATGTACATCAACTATGCAAAGAAACAATTCAGAGATCTAAACCCATAACTAATTTCTGCAAAGGAAAACAATACACTAAGGATTGCATGGTCAAGCAAACTAGTGTTTTTGTTGGGGCAGCACTGTTTCTTCAATTCCAGCCCCTGATCCAATAAGGATGAGGTTAAACCGAGAGTGTGGTTGTCCCTTTCCTTTGGAGATTTTTCTGTTATTATCTTACCAAAACACCTGAAGCAATTCTATTCATAAACAATGATCTATCCAAGCAACACAACTAAATCTGCCTAACAGAAATACGTTTCAAATGCATAAAGGGAAACAGTGATGCATAAAGGAAAAGTAACAGTACAGAAAGGAAGCCCTAGGCTCTCAGGTTGGGCCAACCCTGAGAGCTATGGCTCCTATAGAAAACTGAGAGTGATATAAAATCGGACTGCTTCTCATTATCAAAAAATAGTCATAAGAGTTATGCCAAAAATGGCTACAAGAGAACAAAGTAAAGCTAACAACACTGTGGTGCAAAATATGCAATGGTTTCAAAAGTCCCTTACGAAGGCTGAGGCCTCAACATTTATACATCATGAGGGCCCTAGGTGGCCTCCTAAATCTATGGGTCTTGGCTGTCCAAACTGTGAGTTAGACAGTCCCTTCCAAAATCTGCTTGGTTGCCTTCTAGATCCGGTTTTGTTGGCCTTTGTAGTTCGGAGTTGGGGGTGAAGATCCCGAGGAAGGGTTATTTAATGCCATAGACAACCTCCCTACGAATCCTCACCTCAAGCTTGTTTGTCTTCTAGCCCATGATTGCTTGGTTTTGCTCCAACATGTGTCATAAAAAACCTGAAATGAGCACGTGTTAGCCACCTAGGAAGAGTGACTACCCTTATTCGTATAAATGACATAAACATACTGAAAATAATGCATAAACTATGAAAAATGAAGGATTGAACAAGGACTGAACAAGGATAATTAGGCCAAATGAGCCCAACAAGTTACCAATTTTTGGGCTCATCAGTAACTGATAAGAAGGAATCAATCGCACATAACACAGAAGAATTTACCCAGGGAAAGCACCTGCCTAAAACCCCATCTCTGTATTATCATAGAAGTGGAAATATAGTCCGGATTACACAAAGCCTTAGCGCATAAGCTATCCATCTCTCAGTACAATCCCTCTACTGCTCATAGATAGTCAAAGGCTTCTCACAAACCTTCTCCTTTGCCCTCCAAGCCTCCTATTTCCATGCACAGTTTTCCTGGGTCCTCTAGTTGCAACCTGTGTGATTCTTACCTCACACACAACACTGGCCTCTGAAATAACTGCACAAACCTAAAGGAGATGAATCCTCATCATGGATGAGCTTCCTTTATAGGAAAAATATTCATCCAACTGATAGTACACTTTTCACATTTGATCTCAACTAGGTCTCTGACAGAACTGACCTGCATAAGTTATCCATGAGTGAATACACAATTATCTGAAAATAATAGTTGTCACATGTATGTAAGCATCAACAAACTATATCTCATTAATTTAACAACTTTTTAAATTAATCTAATTGAACTTGACTAAGTTAAACTAAGTCAAGTGATCCTCTCAATATAGAACTCCTCCTTAATTCCTCAATCAATGGAGCAAATCAAGGACACATTCCCCAATCAGTGGAGAAATAATTGCATGTTCTCACAAAGACTTCAAGTTTGCTTTTCCTTAAATAATTAACTCATGGAGATTAATTAATTAATATTTTAAATTGTGGGTAAGACCAAATTCGTTTTTACTTCCTATAGTTAGACTAGGGACTACTAAAAATAGGAAGGGACTCAGAAATGCTATTTTTAGAATTTTCTATTTTTAGCAGTTTTGCCTCTCACCCAAGGTGGCCAAAATGCTCATTGGCCAAACTGCTAGTTTTAGAAGTGTTATTTTTAGCAGTTCTATTTTTAGCACTTTCTAAATTTAAAATTTCTTGTTGCACACTTTTCAACACTCCCTCTCAACAAGAAAGGTTTCCTCTCGAACCCGATCCTGTAACTCTAGAATGTTCTGCATGCAACACATCCACCAGGTCTGCTTGCTCCAACAACTCTTGGATCAAAAACACTCCCAACTGACCACTCTGTTGGGCTAGAAACATACTCTGATGCTGAAGCTCTACCTGCTACTGACAACTGCTCCTCTCTGACATTTGCACTACTGCAACATCTCCATGCATCTCGCACCATTGCACACCTCTTTGTGCCACCTAGCACTGTGCAAAACACTTGTGCCTCTCGCATTGCTGTAGCCTGCATGCTATGCGCTGTCCTGGGATTCCCTGCACTCTAGCTCTCTCTGCCACTCCATCTGCATCTGTCTCTACTCAGTCAGTCAGTTCCTGCTACTCCACATCGGGGTTCCCATAGCAAGGTCTCATCCAAGAGGTTGGGTACCTCAAGGATCCTGCCCCTCCTCCATGGGACGATCACTCCACACCACCCCACCTCCTACCTGGAGGTATGGCTGCATGTGATCCCTCTGCCTAGCTGGCTCGAAGTTTCCCCTTACTGGAGATCTCTGCATGAGTAGATGTGTCTATTCGATCTCCTCTTAGCTTCCCCTGCTGTGGCTACTCCACAACCTCCTGAAATTGCTGCACCAATCGTGGCTCCTCCACAATTGTATGAGACTTCTTCTGGCACTGCATGTTGAGAGGTAATATACTTTCCCTCTCAACCACCAAGTCTCTAACCTTTGCCTTGTTCCTTAAGGCTTTGCATGCATCTTGTACCTCAAGTGCATATAAGTTCTTGGCTAGCACACCAATCTATTTCCACTTTCCCGTTGTCATGAAATTTTCTAGAAAAAGAGTTGATTTTAAATTAGCGATATCTCCCTCATCCGAACTCCAATTCAATTGAGTTTTTTTTTTTTTTGAGTATTTTTCCATAAGGAATCCAAATCTGCTAATTATTTCTAAAAATTTTCTACAGAAATTTTCAGATCTGCTCTGCAAACTCTCAGCTTAAAACTCAAAACTTTGAAATCTCCTCTTAGTATACTATTCTCTCCTTGATCACTTGTGCTCCGATACCATGTAGAATTTTGTAGATTTTTTCTACAAATCAACTAGCTCTGATACCATGTAGAAATTTCCCACCTGTAGATCACCTGGTAATGCAATGTACTAAATTCTACAACCAATTTAGCGGAAGCTTAATCAACCATGAGTAACATCAATAAGAACACATATAAATGATAAGAAGGAATTAATCACACATATCATAGAAGAATTTTTACTCGGGGAAATCACCTGCCTAAAACCCCATCTCTGTATTATCATACAAGTGGAAATATAGTTCGGATTACACAAAACCTTAGCTCGGAAGCTATCCAGCTCTCAGTACAATCCCTCTGCTACTCATAGACAGTCAAAGGCTTCTCACAAACCTTCTCCTTTTCCCTCCAAGCCTCCTATTTCTATGCACAATTTTCCTAGGTCCTCCAGCTGTAACTTGTGTGATTCTCACCTCACACACAACATTGACCTCTGAAATAACTGCACAAACCTGAAGGAGATGAATCCTCATCATGGATGAGCTTCCTTTATAGGAAAAATATTCATCCAACTGATAGTACACTATCCGACATCTGATCTCAACTGAGTCTCTGACAGAATTGACATGCATGAGTTATCCATGAGTGAATACATAGTTATCTGAAAATAATAGTTGTCACATGCATGCAAGCATCAACAAAATATATCTCATTAATTTAACAACTTGATAAATTAATCTAACTAAACTTGACTAAGTTAAACTAAGTCAACTGATCCTCTCAATATAGAACTCCTCCTTAATTCCTCAACCAGTGGAGCAAATCAAGGACACATTCCCCAATTAGTGGAGAAATTATTGCATGTTCTCACAAAGACTTCAAGTTTTATTTTCCTTAACTAATTTACTCATGGAGATTAATTAATTAATATTTTAAATTGTTGGTAAGACCAAATTCATTTTACTTCCTATAGTTAGACTAAGGACTGCTAAAAATAGGAAGGGACCCAGAAATGCTATTTTTAGAAGTTTCTATTTTTAGCAGTTTTGCCTCTCACCCAAGGTGGCCAAAATGCTCATTGGCCAAACTGCTATTTTTAGAAGTGCTATTTTCAATAGTTCTATTTTTATCACTTTCTAAATTTAGCATTTCTTGTTGCACACTTTTCAATAGCTTGGCCTAAGAAATTTCACAAATTTGTCCCTGGGCCAGCAGTCCTTCCCAGCTGGAATTACGCAATGCGCAATCCGAGAAGTTAGTAGCTAGACTGGATTGTGCATTGCGTAGTTCCAATAGTCAGTCAATCTCTCAGTAGCCTAGGCTGTGCCTTGAGCAGTCTTGGTAGTCGGTCTCCCGGCCTCTCGGCTGAAATTGTGCAACCTTCATGATCATTTACCCAGGTATGTTGCAGTCAGTTCTCATGTTCATTTTGGTTTTCCATTAACAAATTGCTTGCTATGAGTGTTGCCATGTCTCCAGGTATCGCAGGTGTTCATCTGCCTCTCAACAGTACAGATACAATGGTTTCTAGGAGAGCAGAGCTGAAGACACCATTCAAAGCACACTTGGGGATGAAGTTGATCAAGTGTCTATGAGCTTGCTTACTCACGAAGACATCAAGTTGTTCGTAGACAAGGACATAAAGTAGGAGCATCACAGCAAGCAACATCATGAACATCAGTTGAAGGCAATATACCGAAGGCAGCGAACACAGTGAATACAACGAACGTAGCGAATGCAAGAGGAAGGTTGTTGACAACACAAAGGCAGAACAAGGTTGCAAGCTCAAGTAGGCCCATTGATGATGAAAGCAACTTTGGAGACTCTAGCTATGAAATGATGAGGCAACATGAGGATCACGTGAAGGCAAAAGATGAAACAAAGAAGGAGTTGCATGTGCTGAGGCAACAACTTAGGAAGAACATGAAGCTGCACAGACAAACGAATGAGTTGCAGCAGGAACATGAACAATAGTGGGCGCAACATGCACTCACGGATGAAATTGTGCCCGTACAAGTCAAAGATCCATCCTAGCAGCTAACATAGAGCAAACATGGTGAGTAGTGTTGTTGATTGCATGCAAGGGATTCAACAACATGCATGACATTGTGCGCATGCATGCAACCCAACACATTTAGCACACTTACTAAGGTGAAGACAACAAGAAAGTCCAACTGGAGCTGAAAATGTACTTCAGAAAGTTGATGCGCATGACCACCAGCACCCACTTGAAGATCAACATGGACACTATGCATCAGTGTGTTGCCGGTTCAACCCCACCTAAGAAGACCATGCACATGTTAGTAGACTAGTTGGATGAAGGGGCCAAATCAATGCACCGGTTGCAACGGAGGCAAGAGTTCGCTTCAACAAGATGTCACCATGAGGTGCATGCACACCATCACAAGCATGTCAAAGAGTTGGTCTCATCTCAATGGACCGAGTGTCAGTGATGTCTTGCAAGGCTTGCTCAAGCCATGTTGTCTCACATGAGTACATGTGCATTGTAATGTTGAGTCATGTCAATTGTAAGTCAAGTGTCAATGGTTGGATGTAATAGTCATAGAGTAGGTGAAGAGTCGTGAGGGTAGTTGAACTGTCACAAAGGGGAATGTTAAAGATCACTCCATCCTTTGCTATAAATAGTCCCTCATAACTCATTCTAAGGGCTTTTGGTAAGCCAAGCTTCTACTAAGACTATCTTGAAGAAGACTTTGACAATATTATAATGCGCCTTGGCTTCTCCACTGCACGAAGCTAGTACATATCTTTGGAGGAGTAGGCAGATGTGGCTGTAACGTTCCACTATTGGGGCTAGCAAGTTTACATGGTGTATTGTATGATTGTGACTTACACTTCTTTAATAATAAGAGCCAACACATTTTCATGCATATGTTGTTATTGCAGTTGGACTGTTTTGGTTGCCTTAATGATATATGTTGTTTAACTTACGTACTTTTATATGAACTGATTTGTATGAAATTATATGAATCTTGTTGTTAATTTTTTGCATATGTTGTTAATGCTATCACCATCCATGTCAACTTCTCTACCAGAAACCAGATAGACCTTTCTCATGAACCTTGCTATATCAACCGTCACACTCGTCTCAGACTGATTCGTGAGTGATGTTCGTGTTATCTTACGTTGTATGTTGTGACTGTTGCATCTGAGTGGACTACTCCGCTGGAAGATGTGCATGTCCTTCGTGTGGTGTGTTCCTAGCCAAGTTGGGACTAATCCCTTTCAACCTGGAACTCACCTTCACCTTCCCCTCCCTTTGAAGTGTTGGAACCTCTCGTACACATTCCTTGACTCTCTGGATCAGTCACACCCCTGGTAATGACAGAGTTATCTTACTTGCCTCTATGCAGCATCGTGGTCAAGGCATTACGTTACGACCCACTACTGGGACTCCTATACCAAATATTCTGAGGTCTAATTGGGACTTCTTACAGAGGATATCCCCTTGACATGTTGGCGGGTCCAGCACCGTCAACAACTCCTTGGATTTACATCTGGGGAGTCCTTCATAGGGCCATCTGTCTTCACTTTTCCTTCAACGGTGATTACTTTAGATCATAAGGTACATAGTTGTGACATCCTTCACAACTTTCCTTACCATGGCCCTGCACACATACCCAAACTTTCTCCAAGAGATTAGAAACAAAAAACAAATCACATATTACCTTTTTGATGATGGCCTTTTCCAGTGACATATTCTTGTAGGTATCAACACCCTACATACATGTTGACATATCTACCAAAGATATCTGTTGTCAAGGGTATTCATCTTTTCAGAATTCCATCAGAGTCTCCATATCTTTCCAGGACATTTCCTAGTCAAATCTTCCCGATCCTATGGATGTTTATTGCCTTCATCATGGTTACATATTTCATGATCTCTTCCATCCTCACATCTTCCATTCCCAAGAGCTTTCAATTGGATTTCTTCAATTGTAGTCAACCACCTCATACTTCATATGAGGACATATTATGTTGATTTCATCTAGCGCGACTCATGTCTTCTTGCAGCCTTTCATAGGAGGAGATCTTTTTTCTCTAGATCATACTCGATCCATGTTACCTGCAACCATATGTCATGAAATTATAATATTAAATATGAATACAAGCATACATACCTCATTTTTTCATCAGGCTTCTTCCAACAAGATTCTTGATTGATTTTTTTTTTAATCACTTGATCTGCTTCATTTCTTAAGTCATCAGTCCTTCATCTCATATATTCCATAAGTTGGATTTCCTAATAGAACAATTGTAGCCTTCCTAGACTAGGGGATCCTCCACTGAGGTTTCTATCACAAAATCTGCAGGATCTTGCATATCCCGATCTTGCAAATGTTTCCTTTGACCTATATGACTTCTTCCTTTCCTTCAATGTCTAATGAGATTCCCAAGAGCTATGTATTTCATGTTCGATTGCCATGGATTTTTGTCCTTCATGATTCCCATGGTCATATTACGAGCTCTTATTTGCAATACTTCCATGATGCCACAATGTATCTTATTTTCATGGTCATATCTACAAGGGATTTTGAAGCCTATGATAGGATCCTTTTATGAGGGACACCACCTCACTTATACTAGATGTCTATTACTCCCTATTTCCTTGGCCCTTTTCTTCAACTTCCTTCACTCTTCCAAAGATACGAGATCCTCTCCATAATATTTCCATAGTACTATTCTGTCTTGTCAACCTTCACTTTACTTTCTGCACATATTTGAGTCCTTTCAACTTGTCTTTCTCTCTCTGGCATAGAGACCACAA
Source organism: Pinus taeda (assembly GCA_000404065.3). Classification (NCBI taxonomy): domain Eukaryota; kingdom Viridiplantae; phylum Streptophyta; class Pinopsida; order Pinales; family Pinaceae; genus Pinus; species Pinus taeda. The sequence goes on from APFE031478940.1 coordinate 66,644, forward strand.
ATTGTTGATTGAGGTAACCTTCTTGTTCATGGACATTTGTTACCTTTCTTATTAATATCAATATCAATGATGATTATTTTCATATCATTTTTCCCAGATCTCATAACTGGGATCTCATGAAGATATCCCTTTACTCTTTGATACCTTCAATCCGATCTAAGTGATATGAACTATTTCAGAAAGTATATCTTCTATATATTTCTTATTTGTCTCCTTTATTGCTACATGGAGATGAATTCAAAGGAGACTTCTTTACTATCTTATTTTGTCCATAAGGATTCTGTCAATCCTTCATATTCTATGCAAGGACCTTTAATGACCTATCTATCTATAGATCTCCTTGTATTCATGAAGTCATAGAACCAACTTGATTACAGAATGAAACAATAATTACTTTATTATGAAGATGAAGTATTCACCTTGATTGTTTTGATGTTGGTAGAAGAAGATGTATGAGGACTTCTTCTTGAATAATTTGCTGCTTCTCTTGATTCTTTTCCTTCTAGGGTAAGGAAGTGATTCTCCGAGGATGTTCATGCTTTATTGCCTTCAATTGTAGTTTAGATCAAGACTGCTTCTAGGAACTTCTTTGAGTTGATGTAGACTTCGATTTGAGGTCCTTTGAGCTTCATTTATGAGAGTCTTGGAGGCCTTAAAAAAGTATTGTTGTTGAATATTGTCTCCTTTCTTGCATAGACAACAGCCCTTGTTATTGAATACTATTGTTGAAGACTGGTCCTTTGATTTAAGGTTTGATCACATTAGGGTTTGATTCTATAATGTAGATCTTGATATGATTCTGCTAGCTTTGATGCCTTGTAGAAACTTGACCCTTGCATGTCTCTTTTCTTCCCTTCCTTTGAATTTTGAGCCTTCGCTCCGATACCATGTTGAAGAATCTAGGCATTCAAAATTAGAGTGATTCTTCTTGTCACGATAACAATTTGTGAAGTATTTATACAATTTATCTTAGCTTGATGTTTCTTTAGATTATCAGTGTGTGTGTTTACTTCATCAAACTGTTACCAAAAACAAAAGAGATAAGAACACATAATATCTGTCTTTTTTCCAGGGTCAAAACCTCTCTCTCTTGGATAGGAAAACCCACGCAAAATTCTTCTTATAGAGATTCCAATTGATGAATACCAAGACCATGACCCTTGACACATTCTACCTCTACAAGACCAAGACATCCATCCTCTTTCTTGAACACTACTGAGATCATCATGATTACTGCACCATTGAAGTCATCACTGCCGCATTAATGAAATCTTCATTACTACCTCTTCATCATGTCACTGAGATCTCTTGTCTTCATTGAGATCATGATCTTCAAGACTGGGATCATAACTGAGATATGATCATGAAATCATACTGAGACTGTAAAGATCTTTGTCACTCCTTCCATCATGATGAGATTGATCTCCCTTGTCACTGCTTCTTCTTATTATGTAGAGACTATGGTTATCTTCCTTCTTGTTATGAAGACTGTGATACTGCTCCCTCTCATTGCACCGAGATTGTTATGGTCAATGAGATTAGGACTACGACTTTACCTTAACCAATATGTAACCAAGTTCATCATTTTACTTGAGATCTGCCGAGACTATTAGTAGTGTTGTTTTGATATCATTGAGATACATATCAAGATTGCTAGGAGGCAGATCTGTATACTGTGAGACTAAATGTGTAAAGACGGTAAGAATCCATTCATAGAAATGCCGAGATTTTCATCACAAGAATTGTGACTATGCCGAGAATGAATCTAGCCCAGAACTCATACCAATATTTCGTCCTCATTCGAAGTCTTTTCTGCTCCATCCAGCCGAGATATAGATTGACTGCACCTTTAATTCACAAGTATGCAGAGAATGATACTTGCATAGAAGTCCTTGCATCCTCTTACCGTGTGTTCCTTAGATCTGAGATCATACGTGTTGCGATGAGACTAGCCTGGGTTATTTTTCTCCTTATACCCATCCAAGGTAGCATTCAAACCCTAAATATATGCCTCCCTATGGTGTAGATCTACTCCGTCATCCATGTGAAAATTCGGAGGAAATGCGAAGTCTTCTTGTGCTTTTTGGGCTGACCCTAGATGGGTATTTATAGTGGTTTGTGCCACATATTTGAGCTTTCGTGACTTCATGAACCGTCATGTCTTTTATCTAAGCTGACATGACTTTTAATTACGTATTTTAATTCATTTTGGAGCCGACGTGAAGATCTCCTTATTTTTTTACTTGCAGACTTCTTGTGCTTGCTTTCGGAGGATTTTTATTGGTCTTGGAGGGATTCTTTGACATGAATACATTTTACATAGGCTCTTAAAGAGCTCCTTCATACATGACTTGACTCTTTGACTTTATTAATAAATCCTAAAGACATCAAGAAGAAGTCTTTTACCTAATGACGCTTCTTGCTCATGAAACCCATGTAGTAAGGCATAAAAAAATAATTTATTCTCTTTTATTACATCATTTACAAATATCATGTCATTATGAAGACCAAGCGTAGTTACACTTTCTTCAACACGCTCTTCCTATTATCTCTAGTTTTCTATTGGAGATTAAGGTTTTGCTTGAACTATCATTGTCAAATCTAACATCCACTTCATTTTTCAAATTGATTGGAATCAATGTGATACCATTATCTAAACTTGTTTTCTTATCCTCTTTTGTGGACACATTTTTCTTTATGTTGATTTTCAATAGTTTCTTTCTCTTTGCTGGATTTCCATCTAAAATTTTGTTGAAATAATCAACAAGTCAATGTAATACCATTAGCTACCCCTTGATTTGAGCTTCATAATTCCCTCCAATTTTTTTTACAAGTTTTCCTTTGATATCTTCAACATTTCTAGTTGTCTTAACCTCATAAGTTTACATTTATACTTTTTACTTCTTCATAATTGTATGAAATAAAGTGGGAGAAGGTAAGGGAACATCGAAGAGGAAGAGGTTAAATTTTGATTTTATGTAAATGTATTGAATGTAAAACTAACAATTCATTTCAAAAAAGTGTTGCAAGGAAGCTTAGTGCCTCCCACTTAAGTTAGAAATTATGCTATAATAAAAATTACATAAAACATTATATCTTGCATTGGGCAATGCTAAATCAACATTTGTTAATAGGAAAATAACATTCTTGGCACACAATAGCTTGTGATTATCATAGTCACCCAAAGGTCCTAAAGCAAAGACAACATGTTGGACTATATGAGATAGAGGAACTAGTATATTCAACAATTTTACAATTGTATACTGCATGATATTATGATTCTCGCAATCTATTCAACATTTCTTTCTCAATATACTACATTATATTACTATTTTGGAGAGCATTAATGTATTCAGATAAATGAGTCAATTAGAATACAACTTTCAGCTACTTACATTTACAACATTATGATCGTTTCCTAATCCAAAAAAACTCTAAAGTCCTTCATCCACTAGCTACTGTGGTTACTACATTCTTAATTACATACATAATAGGCTTTGAAATCACTAAAATGCTTACTCATATGACTGAATTCTATAAACGATTGGGCTCGGGAGAGATAAGGAACATGAAGAGTAGAGAGTTGACCTTAAATTATGAAAGGGGTGCCAAGAGAACCCATTATCTATTTTGGAAAGACATCAGAGTCGTGCTACTTTTAATCAAAGATATGAGGATATAAAAAACAGATTTAAGAATGCATCTATTCAACACTTAACAAAAAAAGTTGATTTTCAATACCAAAATGTAGCAACATTTAATACCAAAACCTTAATAACATTCATTTTCAAGACCAAATCCTAACAATGGAAAAGAGATAATTCCTAACAATAGAGAAGAGAAAATTGAGTTGTACATGACATTCATGCACACTTATAACATAATTCACATTCAAATATAATAAAAAAAATAAGAAAACTTTGAAGGTCGAGAAAATTTTGTGATAGCATTTAGGAGTAGTATTTATTATTATTTATTAAATTTCTTAGTTTATATCAATTTATAACATAGTTGGTCTTAGTTGTTAACTCTAACAACTTTGATTTTAAAACTAGTTGGATCAATCAATATGAAGTTCTCTCTACGCTTATTATAATATTTATCATATTCATACTGCACATCAACCGATGACCTCAACATTTGAAACTCAAATAGGACCTCATTGTTCACAAATACTTTGATTGGTAAACCATAAAAAGAAGTTAACAATTTTTTATTGGTTTAGATAAAAGAGTAATTGTGGTAATATGTTCTTTGGTTTTCTCTAATTTTTTCATTGAAATCGGTATAATCTTAAAAAACAGATTTGATGTCAAAAAGTTGGAGAATAAAGATAACCATTTAATTTCTAATGGCATATTATACTTCCCAAAGTATTTTTTCTTTGTTGTAAGAAGATGTAACCTAGGCATTGTCTTTCATGCCATAAAAGTAAAATGAATCATGTGGGATATTTTGTAGTGGCCATTTTTATGCACAAATGCTACTATAAATTTTTTCTAGCAAACACGCGCAAAGAAGCCAAAATGAATCTCTATGACTTTACCTTGCTTCACAGTTGTAGACTTAAGTATGTCCACAAATTCAGCCTTTAGTGAAGTTCCTCCAACAAGAAATCCACAAATTCAGCCTTCAGTGAGGCTACTCCAACAAGAAATCCATCAAGATCAGGTTGTGCTGCGAATTCAACACAATTTCTAGTATACTGAGCCACCATAAATAATTTGGGTGATGCTGGTACTTCAGGACTAACATTTACCTCGAGCAAATTCCTTAATTCATAGTGCACCCCATGATCCTGAGCTGGGGTTGCAACTTTTCTAGCTCTAATCACCCAAAAAGGCTCATATGTTGTAACGATGTTACTCTAGTCAACCACCTTGTCTGTTATTGCTTTGGTTTGTTCAAAAAGTACATTTAATGTATCTCTAGTTTCCCGTTGTTCAAGAGTCTCTCCAGCACAAGCTATTACCTTCAAACTTTGAGAAAGTGCATAAGCCACTTTATCTGCAACAAACTAATTATCTTCTTTCAGTAGAAGCCTTCTCTTTGAATGATCGAATATGACCCATGGAATGTCTAAATTGATTATCATCTCTGCACTTATCTCTCCAATGAAAGCACCTCCTTTTCTTACCAAACAATTATGTGCAACAACTGCGAAATCAGAGCGTAGCAAGGCCTTCACTCTTGAAAGAAACACAAAAGGAGGGCTCACAACAACCTCCACAACATCTTCAGATGGCACTTCTTCTTCATTGAGAGTACTAACAAGGTTTTTAACCTACTCCAAAGTACCATTGCATTTCCAGTTGCCTCCAATAAAAAACTTACAACCCATTACGTTCTCCCGAATTGACCAAGGAAACCTCTCCCAAAAAATACATATAAAAAAATTACACGAAAGATTCAGGTAGAGATAATTTGTTCTTGGGTTGAACCATAAATAAAATTGTTACTGCTTATTATTGGCTGAACAATTGCAATAAATGTTTTGTGTGTAAAATGTAGGGTTTTCTTAAAAAACATTTTGCAAGAACTGCATATCAATTTTGTCATGCTCATCACCTAGATAAGATAAATAATATGTGGTAATCATGCCTTTGGAATTTCCCAACACCAACTTCATAGATGTATCAATGCTTTCGATGAAAAACTCGCTGTCTGATTGAAATACCAAACAAAAATAATTGGTAAGAGAAAGTTGGAATTGCCGTAAACTAAGAGTGTGGGAAACTACCATGGCTGCAAATGCTATTGAGCAAATTTGGTAGATAATGGCGAAGAGTATACTGACCAATTCTTCCACATGTCATCAAGATATATCTTACCAAGATAGTCTCCAAGAAGAGGCCCTTTGGCTTCTTTTTAGCCAATGTACATATCACTATCTTAATTGACTAAAAAATGTCACTTATGCCTCATAGAGTTAAACTTTTGTTCTATAAAGGTTATGATCTTAATTTGACCAAATTAGTGCCTTCAACTATCAATCTCAGTCTTATGTATGCCATAATATCAATTAAATTTTTTTTGTTGCCCTTAGCTTTGGTTCATTTAAATTGTTTCATTTGTATAAACTTTCCATGTCCTTGAAATGAATCAGAGTTAAATTCAGTATTAACTAGGGTAAATTCTTTAAAATCTTCAGTTACATTTCAATGAGTTAAACTTCTGTTCTATAAAAATTATGATGATCTTAATTTGATCGAATTAGTACCTTCAACTATCAATATTAGTGTTATGTCTGCCATAATATCAATTAAACGAAAGTTGCTTCCCTTAGCTCTGGTTCATTTAAATTGTTTCATTTGTATAAACTTTCCATGTTCTTGAAATGAATTGGATTTAAATTCACTATTGACTGGGCTAAATTCTTTAGAAGCTTCGCCCACATTTCAATGGTGAGTGGAGGATGAATTTGAGCTAAATTCTTTATAAGCTTCGGCTACATTTCAATGGCGAGTGGAGGAGTGAAGCAATTCTATGACAAGTGGATTTCCTTCTTATGACATATGTCCAAATTATTTGATTCTATAAATGAAATTTAATTTCGTAGTAGAACTACATCTGGCAATCCTCACCTTTAGTGCATACACCAGCTTCACTGTTGACACAAAATTTATTTAAGCTCATTTCAACACTCCATTTCATGTTTCCAAAAAAACGTGATGCTTCCTCGAGTAATGGCCACCTGATTTGAGTAAGAAGCAGTAATGTTCGTCTCATTAACTGCAAAAACCTATCATTTCTTCTTCCTTGCTACATCTCTAGCCTTATTCTGCTTGACTCCACGAATTTTCTTAGCTCTGTTCCTACTTTTCTTTAATTGATTCTTGCATTTTTCTACCTTGGTTGCAAGCCCATTCCCGATTAGCCTATACTTTTCTTTCTTTCTTTTGGATAGTTGTTTAACTCTACTAATCACTACAAGATCTAGACCCTAAAACTAGGCTTGAAGGATATTCATTGAAAAGATTCAGAGATACAAAACTAAAAACAATTCATCCTTCAGTGTGCTCCCTCAAACATTGAATGGTACTTCGTACAGTCACAACACTCAGAGTATTGAGAGTGTATATGTCCAAGACGTACATTCCAAAATTATTTCAATTTGAAAATGGCCTCAATCTTGTGTTTATGGACATAACAATTTTCCCTATTCAACTGCTGGAATGTGCAATCAACATATTATGTAGAGAGGCAAACATTTTGAAAACTCTGCTTAGAGAATATGAACCCTTTCACCATGTGATTCGGTTAGGCCTTTTGGGTGTAACTACTTCAACTTGAAACCCAAAAAATGGCTAAACCAACTCTTCCAAGAGATTGACTCCAAAATCCAACTCCACGAACTCTAAGTTCACTGGCTCATGATTTGTTTTCTCATATGAAGAGTGAAAAATGGAAATAATAGTCTTATAGTCTGAAAAGTGTGATTCAAACGTGCACAACCTCCAATATTCATCTGATTTTTCAAATTAGTCTTCTAACTCATAAAAACCACAAAATAGTGCCTTTTCATAGGTGGTCAATCAACATATCCAATCTGCACATGCCTTCTAATAGTTTCAAAAAGTCAATAACTCCAAACTCAAACATTAACTCCAAACTTTCATCTTACTGAGTAGAACAATAACTCTACTAAACTAATTTACAAATGACAATCTCCTTTTTAAGACATTTTCTTCTTCTTTATATGAGCAACAACGGGAAAGCAATTGACCGTACTATGCATAAGTTTTGCAGACTTTGCATCCCCAAATTCCAACTGCGTTTCTCTTCACAACAAACTTGCCACAAAATTCACAATTTTTTTTGGAATGTTGACTGACTTCATTTTCTTAATCTATTTTCTCAAACTGACACCATATTTGGTACCATATTTCCCCACAACACCGACCTTCTTTGTGTGTTTCGTCACATCTGGTACCATATTTCCCCACAATACTGGACTTCTTTGTGCATTTTGTCATTTTTGCAGATAAGTCAAGAGCAGACGATTTATTCTCCTGGTAGCCACCAAAGGCCCTACAATTCGGCTGCCTTACACCATGTGTTTATATGAGAGCTTTGCAAGACTTGAACCGAGCCTCTGCTTCGGTGACCGAACCTATACTTGGCTTAATATTTCTTGGCATGCTCGAAGCTGTCTTAAATCAAGCAAAACCTTGGAGATTTTCCATCTCCAAATTGGGTTATGAACCCACAGACAAATACTGTTTGCGAATCTCTGACCTCATACAGCTTCACAAGCTTCTCCTTCAGGTTTTCCTTAGATACATTTGGCCTACCAAGATGAAGAACACCAATAACAAATTACTTCCTTGATAAAAACCTGTTAGTCATGAACTTGCGAGTTGATGAGGCAAATGAGGCTTTTGGTCATCACCGTGATCTTAAAACATTGACTCTAAGAACAGTTGGTGGAGTGGTGATGGTGGAGCGGCGATGGTGGTAACGGTGGAGCAACGATGACGGTACATAGGCCATGGTACAAAGATATTAGGAGAGCGGCCATGGTACAAAGATGTCAAGAAACATTTTAGGAAGTACAGGAAGTCATCACGTACCCTAAGCCAAATGTCCATTCAACTTTCTCCATGTGTCAAATTTAAATTTGATTGAACAAAGAAAATGAAGACTTCACATTGGCTGGGTGAACAATGTTTTCCCAGCCAACTCCATATAGAAAACGCCTTTTGGCGTAATTAAGGACGGGTGTTAAGGATAATTCTCACCATATAATGAAGGTACAAGATCCTCCAACTTTAATAGTTCAGAAGTTGATGTGTGGCATGAGGATTGGAAATACATAATGACCATAAAGCCCAATAAAATAATAGGGTTATTAGCACCCCTCTACATTTAGGAGAGAATAAAGAAAAATAAAATATTTTGAGGCATTTATGGAGAATAAAAGTAGAAGAAATGAAGTTTTGGGATTCAAGATAAAACAATGGCATATTATGGTTCTATATATGTTGGATGAGAAGAAAACAATGGAGAGATTCAAGTATATTAGGGCATTACCACCAAATTAATCTATTAATTCAATTCAAATTGGATTTTACAAACACATGCGTAAAACAATAGTCTAGCAAGAACATATCTTTGATCTAAAAGTGAGATCTAAAAGAGTTATTAAGGTATTACAGACTAATGTGCATGGATATGCCTATGTTACTTTATGCAATGGATCGATCAGATTGCAAAATACATAGACAATGATGCAGTAAAAGATCATAATAGACAAACACATATAAACACAACAAGTTTAATAGGGAGTTCACCCAATACTCCTGGGCTACATGTCCTGGTCCAGCCTTCAGTGGTGACCTCTTTATTATATCTTCAAAATAGAGTTTTACAAAAGTATGAGCTCAACTTGAGTCTGAATACACAACAGATAGAACAACAAGAGTTTTTCTTGAACCTCTCAAACCTCTTTGAGTACACAGACTCTCTCAATCACTCCCTGTCTCTGTCTTTGCTCTGTCTCGGCACTGCCCCCCTCTGTCTTCTGTTTTCCATGGCTTTAAAGCCAATCTGCTCTGCCTGTTCATTTCCTCTTCTTGGCCTTCTGTCTCCTGGCCTCTATCCACTCGAATCCCTCTTCTAACATTAAATAATCATTACATAATGCTTTAAGGGGAGGTGGCCACCTATTCTGCAACGGATGAGTGCATCAGGCCTTTGAAATCCCTGAAATGACCATTTTTTGTTAACACAGAGAAATGCATTCAAAACTGTGAAAATCCGCTAAAAACACTATTTATCGAACTTCAAAAGTCCTCAAACCTGGTCTATACTCCTATCGGGTCCGCCCTCAATTGCCCTCATTTGTTCAAAGGTTTCCCTTTGTATTTTGAAAACACGTAAAAACACTAAAGATTCTGTAAAAATGGCTTTGGGTGGATTTGAAATGACATACAATAGCCTTAAGGAACCCTTTTGGGTCCGGTTTATCACATCAACGCTTTATCCTTTGTATTTCGTTTAATAAACGAAATACACAAATACAAAGGAAATTGCTGTTTCCCAGAACTCAAATTATATCGAATATGGTCTATAATGTTATCGGGTCTGGTCTATAACAATCATAGTTATAATCAGCCCCGCTCTTTTGCATAGCTCCGATGCGACATTGCGTTATCGCAATCGCATGTCGCTGATCCTCTCGAGCCGCGGTTAAGTCCATATATATATATATGTGCATATCGGCGATGCGATAGCGTGATTGAATCTGGACCGTTGATCTGCGCACATAGATCAACGACTCTCGTTTGATCGCATCGCCCGCTATCACGCTTCCCATATAGCAGCCTCCGATAGCCTCCGATAGTCTTTGTCGATTGCAATTTTCTGATCGGATTTGGACCATTGATCGACCATATCCGACGGCTACTATGCATTCACTATTGACTTCACGATAGCTCTGTTTTCACTGTTTTCTTGTGTTTTTCGCCTAACGATAGTGTTTTTCCGCCATTTTGAAGGTTCCCCTTATGTGATAGTTTTGATCTTTTAAGTGATTTTGAGAAGATTTTGAAGACTTAGAGAGTATTCTAGGATCCATTTGGATCAATCTTAGAAGGCATTATGGAACTTAACACAACTAAATTGGTTTCCTTTCCTTACGTTGGTTTCAAATTGGAAATGATGTGTAATATCTCTTAATAGTTTCAAAAGTCTTATAAATATTTATCTCTCTTAAACTAGTTCGTTAGGAAGTAGTTTTAGAAGTAGTTCCAATTTCAACTGACTAACTTAGAGGATATGAAAACATTTTGATATTTTAACACTTCTAAAAATAATCTCGACAAGTTTGCCTCTTTATATTTTGTATTGACATGCTATATGATTTGACCAAAACTGATTCTAATACAAAATCAATATTTTCTTCTTCTTATAATAATAATAATAATAATGATAATCTATTTGTAAAATTATGGCCTAACTAGACATCAAATTGATCCATGAGACCCTCGTGTTTGTGGGATAAGGAACCCATCCATAAAAGGATTGATCATAACAAAAATGACATAAAAAATAGAAGAGTGAAGAAAAAGTTAGATCTAAAAATAAGTTGGTAAGTTTTGAACTTATAAAATACATTTTGTTTAATTTTATTTTTATTTTAGGATTATTTTATGCTAAATCGACATGGTTTTTACTCTTTCATGGATAAAGTATAAGATTCAAATCTCTGTAGAGATCAACAAATTATGCAATATACTAAAGCAAAATACCAGATCTACTTCTACAACAAACTTGTGGAAGCTTAATTGATTATGAGCAAGATCAAATAGAACACATATAACTGAGAATGAGAAAGCAATCACACATGAACACAGAAGAATAATCTGGGGAAAGCCTCAGCTAAAAACCCCGATTTCTGTAATATCATACAAATGGAAATATGTTAAGATTACACAAAGCTTTAGCTTACAAGCTATCCAACTCTCAGTACAATCCTACAATACAATTCACAGACTGAATAGACACAACATATGCCTTCCATCAGCCCTCCAAGCCTTCTATTTCCTTGTGCAGTTTCTCTTCGGGTCCAATGCTGCCACCTGTGTGAATTGGCCTCATCACACACTCATCAAACTTAAAAGTAACTGTGCAATCTCCAAGAAATGAATTCCTTCTGCATGCAAGAGATATCCTCAATGGGATATTCCTGCAACTAATAGTACACTGTCCCATCACCTGATCTCAATTGGGTCTCTGACTGAACTGACATGCATGAGTTATTTATGAGAGAATATTCAGTTATCTGAAGTGCAACAGTTACATGCATGCATGCATTAACTAACTAAACTCACCAATCAGTTCCACAAACTGTTGGAACTAATCTAACTGGACTTAAATCAGATAACTGAGCTAACTAATTACAACTCAAAGTACAACTCATCCTAATCTCCTTAATCAAGGGATAACTTCCTCAATCAATGGAGAAACTATTGCATGTCTTCACATAGACTTCATGCTTGATTTCCTACAACTAATTAACTCAAGATGAATGAATTAATTATTTTACAAACAACTGCTAAGATCAAATTCGAATTTTAATTCTCAATTTTAGTTCAGGGACTAACTAAAATTGGAATGTGTCCCGAAATACTATTTATAGCAGTGCTATTTTTAGCACTTCTATTTTTACCATTTCTTGTTGCTATTTTCAACACTCCCTCTCAACAAGAAATGGATTATCAGTCACCCCAATCCTGTCTCTGTGGAACTCGAACTTTCATTTTGACAATGCCTTAGTCAAAATATCTGCATCCTGTTCCTTGGTCGAAACATACAGCAACAACATGATCTTCTTCACCACACAGTCTCGAAGATGATGGTACTAGATATCGATGTGCTTAGACCTATCATGAAATATTGGATTCTCAGAGAGTTTTATACAACTTTGATTATCACAGTAGATCACAGTTGGATCCATCCTCTAACCAAAAAATCCCACGAACCTTCCGCATCCAAATGGCCTCACATGCTACCTAACTGGCAGCCATGTATTCAGCCTCTGCTGAGCTAAGTGTAACTGACCTCTGTTTCCTGTTGTACCAGGAAACTACAGTTGAACCAAGGTTGAAGATTCCTCTAGAAGTGCTCTTCCGATCTGATGGAACCTCTACCCAATATGCATCTATGAAGCCCTGAAGCTTCACTTCCTCTATCTGTCTGTACCACAATCCATACTGAGATGTGCCTCAGAGGTATCTCAGCACATGCTTCATTGCCTTCCAAAACAGCTGGGTAGGCTGAACCATAGCTTGACTTAGCTGGTTCACCGAATAGCATAAGTTTGGTCGTGTGTTCACTAGATACATTAGTGAACCCACAAGCTGCTGATAAATAGTAGAAACTACTACCTGACCTGAAGTAGCATCCTCCTTCCTCTAGTTATCAGCTAGAGGAGTCTACATGGGCTTGCACTTCTCCATGTGGAGCCACCTGAGTATCTCATTGGCATACTTTCCTTGAGAAACAAACACTTCCCCATCCTTCTGCCACACTTCCATGCCTAGAAAGTAGTGCATAAGACCCATGCCTTTCATTTCAAACTCTCTTGTAAGGTCCTCCTTGCAAGACTTGATCAACTGATCATCACCTGTCAAAATCAGATCATTGACATAAAGAAAAATGATCAATGGCTTAGCTTCTACCATGATGTGGTAAAGGTTCACATTTGCTTCACTCTTGGTGAAGCCAAAAATGGTGAAATAACTGTCGATCCTGGTGTACCAAGCACGAGGTGTTTGCTTCAGCCCATACAAAGCCCTCTTGAGTCGGCACACATGTGACTCACGATCGAAGGTCTCAAGACCTTCCGACTGCTCAATGTACACCTCTTCCTCAATCTTCCCATTGAGGAACACTGTCTTCACATCATCTGATGGATCTTCTAACCCATCTTAGCTGATAATGCCAACATCGATCTGATAGATGAGTACCTTACTGCAGGAGCAAAAGTCTTATCGTAGTCAATCCCCTCGACCTGTGAGAAACCACAGGAAACAAACCTTGCCTTATGTTTCTCAACACTGCCATCAGCTGCTTGCTTTACCTTGTAAATTCATCGGAACTCACCACTGACTTGTCCTAAGGTCTTGGGACAACATCCCAAACACAGTTCCAAATGATGGAGTCGTACTCCTCCACCATTGCATCAACCCAGACTAGTTGCCGCACCACCTTCTCGAATGAAGAAGGTTCGGACTCTACACACTTCCTAACCAGGGCCATGTAACTAGTGTACCGCTTAGGTGACCTCCTCTGTCTGAGCTGATAAGATGGTTGTCCCACATTCTCTCACGCATCCAGCATCAACCTATCAGCTTCCCTTGAGCGTTTCCACCCATCTTTGGAAGACTAAGCATGAGTGTATGTCTCCACTTACGAATCCTCTACATGCGGCTGCTCCGCATCAATTTGAGGTTCCTCCTCCTTAGGAACTGAAATTTCCTCCTCTGCATGCAACTTGAGCTCCCTCTCAAGTGATACTCACATGGCTTTCTACTCATCGAACTTCAGATCTCTGCATACCACTATCCTCTGACTGGTAGGCAGGAACACCCGATAGTTGTGGGGTTTATCAGTGTACCCCACAAGTATCACCAACTTAGCTGTTGGATCTAGCTTCTTTCGGGCATCTTTAGTCACATGGAAATAAACCGATGATCCAAAGATCCTGAAGTGACTCACATCTAGTCGCTTCCCGGAAAAGGCCTCCATAGGTGTCTTCGTTCCCAGAATACAGTGCGGGCTTCTGTTTTGCAAGTATACTACTGTATTGCATGCCTCAACCCACAAATGAAGTGGTAGGATTTGGTCATGCAACATCACTCAAGCTACTTCCACAATCGATCTGTTCTTCCTTTCGTCCACCCCATTCTATTGTGGGTTATGGGGTGCCGTCAACTCCCATTTAATTCCTTCTGCAACACAGAAGTCCTTAAACTGTTAGGAGACATACTCTCCACCATTGTCACTATGCAAGGCCCTTATTTTGTTTCCAGATTCTTTCTCTACCAAGGCTTTAAACTCACAAAACCTTAAGAAGGTCTAATCCTTCTTTTCCATAAAGTAGATCCAAGATCTACGAGAAAAATCATCAATAAAAATGACATATTACGTTTGTTTAGCGGTGGAGTCTGTAGAGAATGGTCCACAAACATCTGTGTGAACTCGCTCCAGGATTGCTCCAGCTCCATTGTTTGGATCCTGAAAGGAATATTTTGCATACTTACCCAAGATACAACCTTTGCATGTATCAGTCTGCTCTAGCTTTCCCTTGGGAAGTCTGATAGAAATCTATTGCATGATCTTCAAGGTTCCATGGTGCAAGTGGCCCAATATTCTATGCCATAGCTCACCAACATCTTGGCTCTGCACCAACGCAGCTTTGGAACTCAATGTAGCACAGTCGTCTACCTCCAGCTTGTAGAGATTATTAACTCGAATCCCAATCCTCTTGGTTTGTCCAGTGCCAATATGCCTCAGGAATACCTTTCCTCTACTAAAGACTACATCATAGCCTTTGTCTTCTAGCATAGCAAAGGACACAAGATTCTTCTTCAGACCTGGTACATAATTTACATCAGTCAGGGTGAGAGGAGCTCCATGCTCCCTCTGAAACATAACCGTACCTTCACTTGAAACACAATACTTTCCATCTTCGCCCATCTCGATCCACATCTGGAGATCCTTCTCCTCTAAGGTATTGATGATATTCTTGTCGCCGGTCATGTGGAACAAAGCTCCACTGTCCAAATACCAAACACATCCCACCATGGATGAAACCATGCATGCGATGAGAAAGAAATCCAACTTGAATTGTGAGGCCAGTGCGTCACCATCTGATCCCTTCAAGGATCCCTTCTTGGATTCTTCTGTGGAACTTCTTCCCACCATGGGAAGAAATGGATTTGGAATGGGATGCCTTCCCTTTCCCTTTCCTCGCCTTACTCACGAAGGCTAGATTTTATTCATCATCTTGCTTTGATGAAGATCTATCTCTGGTGCTTCTTCTTATCTCCTCCTGCATCAGATCCGACCAAAGTCGTTCCGAATCTAGCAGTTTCTCTCTTCCATTTACTGAGTCTTGGTAGCTAGGCCAACTCTTAGGAAGACTGAGGAGAGCTAAACTCACCATGTCATCATCGACTGTCGTGATCCCTACACTTCCAAGCTCATCGCTGTAGGTGGTGAGCTTGTTTAGATATGTAGAGATCGCGTCGCCCTTTTCACACTTGATTTTCCGAAGCTTGTCTTTCAGCGCCAGCTTCCTTTATCGATGTTGTTATGATATAGATATTTCAATTCTTTCCACATTGAAAACGATGTCTCCTTCCCATGGAGACTCGAGACTATGTGGTCTTGAACTCCCTCCAGAAGGATTCTCCTCGCTCTAGCCATACATTTCTTCCATTCTGCCAATTCTGTAGCATTAGATGCTGCCGGCTTGGGGACTTCTTGATCAATGAAGTCCTTTCGACTATTTTCCTCTCATACTGCTTCCATGCGATCCTTCTAGGCTATATAATTCGAGTTGCCATCAAGGGCATACTCAAGTCTTAAACTGTTGAACGCCATTGGTGAAATTTGAGATGTGATAAGAATTCGAATTCTATAATTAGGAACTTCAAACTTCAAACTTCTCCCTTCTTTGTATACAATTCTTCGCTTTTATCACCTTTGCTCTGATACCATGTAGAATTTCCCACTGTAGATCAACAGATTATGCAATATACTAATGCAAAATACTAGATCTACTTCTACAACAATCTCTCTGTTTTTAATGTTAAAATGGGTCATTAGTCCATGCCAGTGTAAATTAGGGGTTTATAACTTTCAATAAATAAACACAAAACATATGCACATATATAAAAAAAACAAATTCAAATTTTCATTTCCCTTTACCTTAAGGTTTGTGACAAGGTTGAAAAAATGTTGGGTGAAAAAGTTGAGAACATGACAGTGGAGTGGGAGTGATAACAAAGTTTTTTGAGGAATGGAATGGTTTCAGTTTTGGACATGGTGTAGTGTTTATTTTTATTTTATCAAGTGGTGTTGATTTTTCTATATAGGTATTTGTAGAGAGTGGCTTGTTTTGGATGGGTGTGTTGTCGTTTTTTTTTACTAAGTGATGTCAGTTCTGGGAAGTCGGCTATACTTTTGTACATGCTTATTGGTTTTCCACCGATATCATGAGTTGTTTTTGTTGGTTTGGGTTTGTTTATGCATTTCCCTTGAATTATTATCTATTTTCAATTTTCTAATATAACTATATGGGTTGTTTGATGGTTGTGATTTTTAACCATTGCTCACCCATTGAGTCCTATATCTGGGCTTCTCCTTTGACAATATTAGTATCAAGTATCTACCTATTTGGTCATCCAAGTTGCATTGTTGGTGTTTATCTTTTCTCTGGATAATCCTTATTCATCAGTGGAAGGTTTATGTATGATTTGGTGTTGATTTTCTCACATATCTAGATTCTATTGGGAGTTTGTCTACTTGGTGGTAACTCATTGGAGCTATTAATTATGTATTTGAACATGTTTTTCTTCATTTTGAATGATATTTTTTATCTGGTTCAATTCTTCTTTTCATTTTGATTTCCTGGTGAAATTTATGCATATTCAACTGGGTGGTTTTATTTGGTGGTCCTTTATGGTGACATTTACTCTCAATTTAATTGTTGTCATTTCATATCTCCACATTGATTTGGTGGATTGTAGATATTTACTCAGTGTATTGATTATGGTGATCCCCTTGGATTATGTGATCCATCCAATCTTTGATTCATCATTTATTCGACAATGTTATTGATCACACTTGTCCTTCCATTTTGGTCGTTGGTATTTGGTTCATCATATGGTACTAGTTGGTGATGTGGCCCATTGGCCTTCCTAAATCTACAACTAATCATCATTGTGACTCTTATCTCCTCATTGCATTGGGTTGATCCTATTTATTCACCTCTTGGTGTCTGGCCATCGATTCACTGGGGTTTGTTGATTATATCTCAACTTTTTTTTTTTTTATAAATATTATCACGGTTCTTTTCCATCCATTTATTTTTGGATACAGGATCTCTATTGGATATTGTGACAATCTTGTTGTAGTGGGGTTCTTTATTTGGTCATTAATTCGACAGTGATATTGATCTCGATTGGATGGGTACATCTGGCATTGGGGCTGCATGGACAACTGCCCTTGACATGCAGGCTCCCTCCTGTCTTGACGATGTGGCACTTCTTTGTGTGGACATGGAGGTGGAAAATTGGGTTTCATGACCCCTGACTAATGTTCATTCACCCAGGAAACATTCATGCGGCGAGTGGGTTCATTTTTCCTTCACTAAACAAGTGGTTTAGGTTGTCTATCATTTTTCACTAGATACTTCTTCCCAGGTTCATCCTCGACTTCATCACGAAAATTATAGTTAAGGCTACGGGTGAGGTACAAAGTCTAACTTTTGGCTCTTATGTATTTTCAGACCGAGTCGTGTGTCTTCAATAGCGAGCTTTGGTCTAGTGTTGGGAATATTCCAGGATGGAAAATAATCATATGTAGGAATGAGTTGTGAAACATTGGAAGTTGGTCATTAGATATGTGTTAAAGATTAGTATTTTATTGAACCATTGGTACTATTTCCAATTTCTTCACTTAGGTGAGGTGGAGAAGGTTTTAGCTTCCCCTTGGGTCATGGATTGTATTTTTCTTTCCATTTAGCATTGGCATGTTGGTTTCAACCCATTTAAGGAGGTCCTTTGAAAGAATATGCTTTAGGCCAAGCTGCGTGGCTTTCCTCTAGAATTCTGGTCCTGACAGGCACTGGTTGACATTGGGAATTCAATTAGGAGATTGTCGTTTTTGGAGGAGAGGAGCCCGTGGGGTATGAATAAAAGGATAACATGGATTTTGGTGGAAGTTGATTTTTTCGGAGGAATTCCTACTAAGATGGTACTATGTCGGGGTGACAATATTGCTTGGCAACACATTGATTATTCGGGCGTCCCCTTCAAATGCTTAGATTTCCATGAGACTGACCACCTTCTTCCAATATTTCCTTATCTTACTAGTTCTTACCATCAATGTCATCATCAATTGACAGATTTGAGGTTGTTGGTAAGGGCGGGTCTCCAAAAGTTGCTCAAGTTTCTGTGGATGTACATGGGATCATACTTATCTCGCACCAAGTATAGAACATGCTTTACCTTCTAATGTTATTAATATTCCCTTTGATTCCAGAATAGTTTTAGTTGAAGAGACATATATGGATAAACCATCAAAAATTTTGTTTGGACAATTTAATATCCATTATGTAGATGCTTCTTCTCCTTTTGTCATTGATGGTCCTTTACTTGATGTCTAGAATGTGGATCGCGGTCCTTCTTCTTCGCTCACTAATCCATTGACTAATCTTGGTAAATGTGGGATTTCCTTGATTTGTTCCTCCCTTCTCGATCTTAAAAATTGTCCTTCTTCTTTTGTAGATGTTGTTCACCAGGGGGTCTTGACACTCCACTTTGGGAGGGGGTTGACACCCTTCTATTACCCACTTCTCCTGTCATCCAATTTGGCTCATTTATGATGCCACACTCACCCACTAATTTAGTGGGAAGTGATATTGAATTGTTGCAACTTAATTTTTCTATTGACTTGGAGCCATTGTCTACACGTTCAAATCATTTGTCTGCAGATTCTATTCTTCTTAGTCCTCGATCTCGACAAAATGTCACTATTAAGAAGAAGCATCTAGCCAGGCTGAAGTTGGTCCCATCATCTGGTATTGATTCATCTGGGGATACTAATATCTCATTGAAAAGACCTACATTTTCTCGATCTTCTCGTTATTCATCTTCTTTTATCCGAGTCTTAGAGAGTACATGCCTAAGGATTTGTGTCCCATATGAAAATTTTGTCTTGTAACATTAGGGGGCTCAGGGCCACCTTGAAAAGACTTGCCCTGAAAAATCTAATTAGGATTCAATTTCCTTCGGCCATTTTATTGCAGGAGAGATGGTTAGACATAAGTCTTGGCCTCTTTTGTTAAATATTTGTCCTGGTTGGCGAGTTTGTGCTTTAGATTCCTATGACCAATCTGGGGAATTAACTATGATTTGAGACCCAAGAGTTGTTTATTTTTTGGCCTGTAAATCATTTGAAAGTATTTTTCTATCGGGATTTGCTAGGGGATCAAATTATATGCTTCATATTATAAACATATATTCCCCATTTGTGGTGAGGTGGTGTTTTTGAGATCATATGGATGGTTGCAACATTTTGAAAATTGGTTCATTAATCTTGGTAAGTGACTTGAATCTTATTGTGGTTTCTAACGAAAATCGGGTCACTTAATGTAAATTAAACCTTCTAGAAAATTATTTCAAATACCATTTCAAACTAAAACATTTGGTGGAGATTTTGTTGGTTCCCCTTATTCCAACCTGGAGGAATGATTGATCGAGTCTGGATGGCGTTGCTAAGCACTTAGATCGATTTTTGATCCACGAGAACCTAGTGGAGAAACTGGGTTTATTTCGCTCTTGGGTTGTCCCAACAAGATTATCTAACCATGATCCTATTCTCCTACATTGGCATGACGATGGTGAGTGGTAGGGGATACCACTCAAATTAATAACTCATGGCTTAAAATTTTGGAATTCGAAGATTTGGTGCAATCAATGTGGGTAGGTTGTGTTGATCATCTGGGATCCACTAAGATGTAGATGATTTGTCATAAAATTAGGGAGCTTAAGAAGGATTTTTGTCGACGAGAGAGGCTAAAAAAGGTAAAAACATAGAGGATTGACATAAAACTATTTTTATTGGTAGATCCTACATAGTACACACCATGCTTACTTCTCTACTTCACAATAGTCTTTAGCTATGGTTTTGGAAGGATGTAAGAGTGATATCCTTATGCTTCAAGAGGAGGAATGACAACTTAAAATCCAATCTATTTGGATTAACGAGGGTGACAAAAACACCAAGTTTTTTCACAACTATGCCTCAAAGAGGAGGCGAGAAAATATTATCTGGAAGTTGAAGGATTCAAATGGTAATTTTTTTACTTCACTTAAGGATCTTCATTTGGAGGCTATTCGCTATTTCAATAAGCAATATAAATTCAGGGCTGGGGTGGATATAGAAAAATATTTGGACCTCATTAATACATATCCAATTATGTTTGACGAGGAGGCCAATGCGTTACTAGAAAAACCGATTACATTGGTAGAGTTGGTGGTTGATTTGAAGTATTTTTCCAAATATAAGAGCCCTAGACCAAACATATGATTGGAAGAAATATTTCTTCATTTTATAAACATTATGGGACAAGATTTACTACTTGTTGTTGAGGAATCTTGAAAAATCTGGTTATATATATAGCACTTTGAACTTCACATTTATTACTCTGATCTCTAAAGTATCCAATGCTTCTATAGTTTTGGATTACCAACCCATTTCCTTGTGTAACACAATATATAAAATGATATTGAAGATCATTTTCAATAGGTTGAAAAACCCACTGTCAAAACACATTGGGGCGGAATAATTTGGTTTTTTGCAACATTGTCAAATTCAATATGCGGTTGCTATAGCACAAGAATGCATTCACTCAATCAAGGTTAAAAAGAAAGAAGTTGTCTTATTGAAACTTGATTTTCATAAAGCATTTGACTGTGTTGATTGGTCATTCTTGCTTATGATTTTTCATAAGATTGGTCTCTCGGTTCGAGTTGTGAATTGGATTATGGCTTGTATATCATATACTAATTTTATGGTTCTAGTTAATGGAGTGCCTTCCTCCCTTTTTAAGTTTACTCAAGGATTATCACCTCTTATTTTATTGCTTGTTATTGAGGGCATGAACATAATGAACATGGATGCACATCATCTTGGTAATTTCTCGAGTGTGGGACTTACTAGAAATATACATGTCACACATTTGATTTTTGTGGACGATGTCCTTTTATTTGGAGATCTCTCACTGTTGGAATGGCATGTTTTTCATCAGATCATTAACCTATTTAGCAAGGCTACTATATTATATATGAACTCCTTGAAATCCTTATTTATTTCTTCCTCATTGGATGCAAGCATTTTTTTGGAGATTGCTAGTATTTTGAATGTGGAGTGCTTGCCATTGGATATGGGATTTAAGAATCTCAGGTTCTTTCTCAAACATAATAATTACAAAATTAAATATCGGTACTAGTTAATTAATAAATTTAAGCACAGGTTGGTCACTTGGTCACACAGATGGCCCACTTTGGGCAATAGGCTGATTATGGTACAAGCAGTTCTGCAAAGCATTATGGTTTATTGGCTACATTTATATATACTTCCCAAATTCATAATCAACAAGATCAACTCTATCATTTCGAAGTTCATATGGGTGGGTTCAAAGGGTGCACAATCCCTGTTAGGGGTGACGAATGTGGGTGGTATGTTGGACTTGGGAATTAATTGTCCTCCCACGTGACAATTATGATGATGAAGCAAGTTTGGAATGTAGGGCCTGGTGCCCTACAAGAGAATGTTCTCGATATATTGAAGGTTATTATTCCAATGGTAATGGAATTCAAATGAAGTTTCAACAACTGGGAGATGAGAGCTTGGGTTCTTAAGAATATTGTCTGCTTTGAGCATTTGCGGGGCATCTCTAGAGAGCCAAGCCGGTATCCTGACCGAATGAGGTGCACGCTTCTGGATAAAGAGGTGAAACATGAAGGTGCATAACTTGTATTTGTAGCCCATAATGTAATTTGGGACCCCACTTCGATTCGCTCTCGAGAATCGACCCTATCTGAAAGTCGAGTTTGTGGCTCTGGAATTCTTAGCGAGGGGCTCGTCTTGGGCTCTAGGCATAACAGAGTTGAGGGCGATGGAGTAGGGGATACCACATACTCTAAGGTAATTCAACTCTTTTTTTTGTAGTGTTTGTTGTGTGGAATTCTCTATTTGTGTTGCCAAACTAGCAATTTGGGCAATGGGATAAGCGGCCATTTTCCTCCTATGGGTTGCTCGGGTGAGTGTTATTCCTTGATTCTTTTGTTTTAGTCTCAGGAGGCCCTACAAAATCTTAATCCCAACAGTGATTTGGATGATGGTATCTTTAAGAGCCCCCCCAAATCAAAGCAATCTTGATAGATGGGTTGGGGGTAGCCCTGAGTAGTGAAATTGTGTAATAGTTGGAGGCTACATTTACATGGAGGTTGCAATAAAGGTCAACTTGGGGATTAAAAGTTGTGTTTTTAAAGGAGTGGTAAGTGAATTGGTGCGGCCTTGGCTATTTCAAGTAATGTATGCAGCAGTCTATGTTATCTACATAAGAGGAGCAGGGCTCATTGGAAGGCTTGTGGTTGTCGCATAGATTTGGTTTGGGGGGATGGATAATTATAAACCTTTGATGGGTGTGTGTGTGGGATGATGGTGCATAAAGTGGCGCAGTGATTTGGTGGTGTAGTTTGGGGCTAAGTCGTTGTTTGCAAGGCCACCTCACGTAGTGTCAAAGAGGCAGGTTGCGGCGAGGTTGTGGCCGAAGAGGACAGGAAGCACATCCTCATGTGGTGCCACCTGTTGACAAAGGCTATTCGGAGTAGTCACTTGATGGTTCCCCTAGGTGAATGGACTTTCCCCCTCCTTTCGATTTCCTAGAAGCTCAAATTTGCTTAGTCTAGGCATAAATTAACCAACATGGTCGAGATCACCACAATGACAAGAATAAAATCATCAGTTTTCTCAATGATATTCAACATAACCAATGGCATATCCTTAACTGTTAGGACTCCTTTTGTCGCGGCCAAAAGAGGCTCCAAGATCAAATGAAAAACTTCAAGGGGTGCATGGCACATATGGAATTTGTTATAGTAGCTGCAACACCCTCCAAAATTTTCACCTACACTCAAATTTCAGAGTCTACTGTCGATTCGGTGATCCATTGTTCCTTAGTCACTTATTGGTAAGATGATGATCTTAAGCTCCCCTCTTAGATCTTGAGATTCGTTCATGCTTTTATCTTTATATAGTATGTGTCATATTTGGGCATGGGTATTATCGCTTTTCATGCAAAGGGAAGTTTGTTTTGCTTCAAGGGAAAATATTTGTGAGAATGGGTTGTCCTCACCACATAGACATGTTTCACATTCATTTCACACGCTCTTGCACAAATGTCTCCTTTATCCTCCCAAAGTCTATCATCATAGATGCACTTGCTGTAAGTTACCACAAAGGTTGTTGAATTAAGCAAAGTATGTTTTTACATGTTCTGGATGGTCTATGTTGTATCACTAAGTGTTCAAGTGTGTGATCGTAGTCAAGTTCTATCACTGTTCACATTGGTTCCACTGATCCCACACTTAACCAAATTCTAGAGTTTCCCTAGCAACCTAGCCTCATCCAAATTTCTTGAACTATGCACTTTGCATCCACAACCCTCAATATTTTCCCTTTCCTGTTGGAACTGCACAATGCATAAAAAGCCTAGCCTCCCTTGGCATCCAAAGCTATGCAGTGGCTTCCTCTAGTGTCCTTCCCTTTTCTGAAACCCACGGTGTCCAAAAATTACACAATTTTGTCCCTCAAGCATCTTAGCTATCCAAAATTCCTCGCATCTTGAAATTGCACAGATGTGTCCTCCCAGAGCCTCATCCCGTAACAATCATTACCCACTGAAAGTGTGCAAGTGTGTCCTCCTAGGGCCTCATCCCGCAACAGTCACTGCCTGCTTAAACTGCACAATTGTGTCTCTCAGTGGCCACAAATAAGGATGACATGCTAGATGACTCTCAAGGAGCTGAGGGGAAATATAAGGGGACCAAGGAACCCAGGGTATGATAGAAGATTGAGACCACATGAAGACTCCATATGATGCATAACCCTTTCGAAGGTAAGTATGGAAAACAAAGCACGTTTTTTTGAAATACACCTCTTAGTGTAGCATGAAGGACCGCTTATCATTATCATATCATTATGTCTTCAATGACATGAATGTAGAAAATTTCTACAAATCCAGCTCTGATACCATGTAGAAAATCTAATGTAGGTTAACCCGATCATGCAATATAAATCAAAGCAGAATACTATAACCTACTTCTACTATCAATCTGTAGAAGCTTAAAGATCAAGCTGAACAATATAACCAAAAGAAGAAGAATCAATCACATAATACACATGAAAATACTTTGGGGAAAGCCTCAACTAAAAACTCCACTATCTGTATTATCATACAAGGTGGAAATACATAGGAATTATACAAAGCCTTAGCTCTCACAGCTAGCCAGCTCTCAGTACAATCCTCATAGATGCTCACAGGAAATCTAGGCTTCTCTCCAACCTTCCTCTTTGCCCTCCAAGCTCCTATATCCTTGCGCTGTTCCTCTGGGATGATTCTCCTGTTACCAAGTTAACACTCTCTCACACATTGTCAAAACTGCGCAATCCTCAAGGAATGATGCCTTGACTGCATGCATGAGTTTTCTTTATAAGTAAAAGCATGCAATTGATAGTACACTGTCCTTGAATTCAAACTCAACTGGGTCTTTCTTAGAATAGACATGCATGAGTTTCTGATGAGGAAATCTTTAGTTAACTGGAGTAAACTAGTTGAGTGCATGCATGCATCAACTGATAATTAACTCTCTATTAGTTCCTCAAACAGTTTGGAACTAATTCAACTGGACTTAACTTAGTAAACTCAGTTAACTAATTACAACTCAAATATAAATCAATATTATCTCCTTAATTTAAGGGATAACTCTTGCATGACTTCAGAAAGACTTCTAACTTGAATTTCTCCTACTAATTAAGTCAAAATAACTTAATTAATTATTTCCAAGTAGTTGTTAAGACTAAATTCGATTTTAATTCACAATTTAATCCAAGGACAAATTCAATTGGAATATTATTGTTGCCATATTTCAACACTCCCTCTCAACAAAAAAGGGATTATCTGCCACACCGATCCTGTCTCTTTGGAACTCGAATTTACACTTTGACAATGCCTTTGTCAAAATGTCAGCATCTTGCTCCTCTGTGGAAATATACTGTAGCAACATGATCCTTCAATAATATGTCAACTTCTCTTGTGCGCTTCCGTCCATATCTAGAAGACTTTGCTTGAGTGGATGTCTCCACTCGTGGAACCTTTGCATGTAGCCGCTCTTCATCAGTCTGAGGCTCCTCCTCCTTAGGAATCAACATTTCCTCCATAGCCTGTAGTTGGAGCTCCCTCTCAAGGGAATCTCGCATGGAATTTTTCTCATAAAACTTGAGATCTCTGCGAACCACTGTCCTCCGACTGGTAGGAAAGTACACCCGATAGTTGTGATGTGTATCAGTGTACCCCACAAGTATCCCGAACTCTATTGTCAGCTCAAGCTTCTTCCATGCATCCTTTGTCTCATGGAAATATACCAATGAGCCAAAGATCCTGAAGTGACCCACATCTGGTCTCTTACTGGAGAAAGCTTCCTCTGGTGTCTTCATCCCAAGTATGCAATGTGCGCTTCTATTCTGCAAATAGACCGCTGTGTTGCATGCCTCAGCCCACAAGTGAAGTGGTAGGCCTTGGTCATGCAACATTACCTGTATTGGCCCTACAATAGTTCTGTTTTTCCTCTCAGCCATCCCATTCCGCTGTGGGTTATGAGGTGTTGTCAACTCCTGTTTAATTCCTTCTGCTGCACAAAAGTCCTTAAACTCTTTAGAGACATATTCTCCATCGTTGTTGCTTCTCAAGGCCCTGATCTTCATCCCCGACTCTTTCTCGACCAAAGCTTTGAACTTACAAAACTTTGTGAAAGTTTGGTCCTTCTTCTGCATGAAATAAATCAAGAATTTATGAGAATAGTCATCAATGAGAATCACATAATACCTTTGCTTCATTGTGGATGCCATCGAGAATGGTCCACACACATCAGTATGAACTTGCTCTAAGATAGCCTTTTCTTGACTATCTCGATCATGAAAGGAAGGCTTGGTGTACTTTCCCAAGGTACAACCTTTGCATGTGTCAACTTGCTCAAGTTTACCTTTGGGAAGTCGTGTAGATATCTACTGCATTATCTTCAAAGCCCCATAATGCAAATGGCCCAACTGCCTGTGCCACAACCCACAAATGTCTTGGCTTTGCACCAATTATGCTTTCGTACTCAATGCTGCATAATCATCTACCTCTAGTTTATAGAGATTCTTCACCCGAATCCCTATCCTCTTGGTCTGACCCGTGGCTATGTGTCTTAGGAACGCCTTTCCTTTACAAAAGACAACATCGTAGCCTTTGTCCTACAACATCGCGATCGATACCAAGTTCTTCTTTTGATCCAGGTGGATATTGGTGGCCACCTGCCAAGTCCATCTGGACCCCCATCATTGTTTCTCTCAGCATTTTCAGTTTCCTTAATTGTAGCACAACTTACTATTTTTAGCAGTTTTTCGGGTCCTGAACTTCCGGAGCCGTTTTGAGGCCCTAAACGACGTTTTTTGGGGAATTTGGGGGGCAACATGGGTCCATG